>VOCN01042940.1:0-12689 GCA_007922305.1 Dermatemys mawii
AGCTGTCCTAGTGTAAGGAGTTGGGTTCGTGAGCTCTGATTGCACAGGAGGAATGTAAAAAGCTCTATGTGTTTCATCTTTATTTCGGCTATTAAAAGCAATGGGTGAGATGCTCAGCTGGCGTAAATCAGTACAAAAATCAGTGGCACTATGCCAATGAATGATTGATTCGGGGGGGGTGGAACTGGAGGGAGGGCTGAGGGGAATTAAAAGTATAAAAGCCATATGAAAGTAAAAAACAAAATTTAGAAGTGAAAATGGTCTATCGGAATGGTCATGAAAAATCTCAAGTCAACAGAAATGGTTCCTTTAAAAAACAAAATGACTTTGAAATTCTCTTGTATATTTTGACCAGCTCCAGGTCTGCTACATTGTGAGATAACTCCACCAGGCCAGGTTAATTGCAGGAAGACGGGATCTAACTCCCATCATTCCTCCTGCTGTATCCCAAAAATCACCAGGCGTGTGGAGGATTCCCAAAAGGATTATATTACAGTAGTAATAGGTCAGGGGCTCTCAACCTTTTTCTTTCTGAGGCTCTCCTAAAATGATATAAAAACTCCTGGGCCCAGTGAGGAGAATGGAGTGGAGGGGACACCAGGTTCCAGCTGCTGGGCTGAGGGTGATGGGCACATCTCAGGGTTCTGCTTCACAGGACGCTGAGGTGTTGGGATAAATGAAATGAGAAATACAAAATGGAGTCTGTGACATGTGACTTCGGAACTCCATCCTTGTTTACCTCAGGGGCACTGACTCTAAGCTAGCCCCAACTGGTCAGGACTGGATTTTCCTGCCTTTGGGCTCCAGACATTCCATATGTTTTCCCGCCCAAATCCCTGAAGGTTCTATCACCTCAGACTTGCTTGCATGGTTCCTGTCCTGAACAACTTCTAATTTCAATAAAGTGGGAGGGGAAACAGAGGCACAGAGGTGGAAAGTGACTTAGCTAAGAAGGACAGTGGCAGATCTTCTGAGTGCCAGTCCAGAGCCCTTAGTCAGTGTGGCCTTTCCAGTCCCAGATGGCCACTGCGATCCTGTCCGTCACTGAGACAGAAGAGCAGAACCAGAAGTATTTTGGAGTCCACAGTCTGGCATTCCAAGCAGCAACAAGAGGATGACTTGGCAGCCATCCAAGCAGAGATTCAATGAAGCAATTATTCAGACAAAGGAAAGTGGCTGTCAGAATCAGTAGCATCAGTCAGGAGCAACTGCAGCACCTCCAAATCTAGGCTTATACACCTGCAAACACTAGTCCAACCTTATGACAGTGCAGATGTGTTTAACTGTGCACTAACCTACAGAAAGGCACAGGAAGCTGTCTTCAGTCAACACACTTTATGATGCCCCGCGGTGTGGAAAAGTTTCAACACCCACTGATGTCTCTGATCAGTCCACCCCATTGTCCTCATGGTCTCTGAGAGAACAGCTTCTTGTGCTGCTTCATTTCACTCCATGCGTATTTGGTAGCATGTGTGAAAGAGTGGATGTGTAAATCATGTAATTCTCGTAGCACATAGAGACAGTAGCTGAGATCAGAGTCCCCTGGTGCCAGGCGCTGCACAGACCAACAGGGAGAGACAGTTAATGGCCCAGCTCAGACCAGGACCCCGTTGTGCCAGGCTGTCATTAATATAAAGGAAAGGGTAACAACCCTTATGCATGCAGTAACACGAAATCCCTCCTGGCAATAGGTACAGAATCCCATTACCTGTAAGGGGTTAATCAGTTCAATTAACCTAGTTGGCCCCTTCCAGAAAGACCAATGGGGAAAAAAAATATTTTCAAATCTGGGGTGGGGGAAAGGTTTTCATTTGTTCTCTTTGTTGGTCTCTCTCTCCGACAGGGACCGGGGCAGGCCAATACATCTCCTACAGACAATCCTGAAATAAGTCTCTAAGATTACAAAAAGTGTAAGTCAAGCAAGGCAAGGCATTAGATGATCTTTTGTTTTAGCTTGGGAATTTTTCTTATGCTACAGGGAGGTGTATTCCTGTTTTTTATAACCTTGAAGTTAAGCCTAGAGGGGAATCCTTGGTGTTTAAAATCTTTTTATTACCCTGTAATTTTACCTTTCATCCTGATGTTACAGACGTGATTCTTTTACTTTTTTAAAAAAATAAAATTCTTCTTTTAAGAACCTGATTGATTTTCAGTGTCCTAAAGACCCAGGGGTTTGATCTGTGCTCACTTTGTAACCAATTGGTTGGTATATAATTCTCAAGCCTACCCAGAAAATGGGGTGAAGGGAACTGGGGGGATATTTTGGAGGAGATAGGGCTCCAAGTGACCCCTCCCTGAATGTTTGTGTACATCACTTGGTGGTGGCAGCGATACGTCCAAGGACAAGGAAAGGAATTTGTGCCTTGGGGATGTTTTTAACCTAAGCGGGTAGAAATAAGCTTAAGGGTCTTTCATGCAGATCCCTACATATGTACCCCAGAGTTCAGAGTAGGGAAGGAATCCTGACATAGGTGCTGCCAGTACAGGGTTTACAATGGCGTCACTGGTGCCATGGTGCTGGGCCCAGGCTCCAAAGGGACCCTGGCCTGACTTGGCCTGCTCTGCTTAAGCTGCAGTCCAAGGCCCTGCCACCTCTTCTCTGCGCTCTGCCTCCTCTCTGCCTCCTTCCCCAGTGTGCTGCATTCCTCCCCCTGCCTTCCCAGTGCTTCCCCCGCCACCAAACTGCTGTTCACTGGTGCTCTGGGAGGGAGGGTGAGGAGTGGGGTTACAGCGCACTTGAGGGAGGAGGAAGAGAAGAGGTGTGGGTGGTATCGGGGCAGGGTGGAGCAAAGGCGGGGGGGAAATTGGGGTAGGGTGAAGCAAAGTTGGAGCTCCTGCACTCCTCCTACATATACGCCCCCTGCCGTGAGCCACTCTGGGCATGGGTTGGGGTGGGATGCTGGGAGCACCCCCACAACCCCAGCCCCCTGCCCCGACTCCTGCACCCTCCTCATACATACCCATGACACCAACCCTGACTCCTGCACCCCCCACATCTTGGCCCCCACCCTGAGCACCAAACAGGAGCTCCTGCATCCCCCCCACACATTCCCACCTGCACCCCTCACATCTCACAGCTACCCCAGATAAGTGCTCCACACCCCACCTCCTGCCCCAACCCTGAGCCCCCTCCTGCACCCTAATTTCTGTCCAGACCCTGCACCCCAACCCCCAGCCCACTCCTGCACCCCCACACACACTCCCAGCCCTATCTTCTGCACCCCTTTCACACACACACAGTCTCCTGAACACCCTGATTCCTGCAACCCAGTATACTCTCAGCCCTCCTGACTCCTGCACTCCCATCCTCACCTGCACGCCTCACACCAAACAGGAACTGCCCCAGGTAAGTGCTCTGCATCCCAATCTCTTGTTCCAACCCTGAGCCCCCTCCCTCATCCTAACTCCTGGCCAGACTCTGCACCCCAATCCCCAGCCTGCTCCTGCACACTAACTCCATCCCAAATCCTGCATCCCTAGCCCTGAGCCCCCTCACACACTCTAAGTCACACTCCACACCCTGACAGTTTTTTACATTATTTTATAAATTGCTCTTCTTCAAAGCACAAACAATATTTGGAAAGATCATAAAGTGGTCCACCGCGAGCCTCAGTAATTTTCAGCTGGTCTGTGGAAAAATAACTTAGACTACAAAAACAATCAAGGTTCCTCACTTTATTTTCATTTATTTCCTATTACTTATAGGAGGAGGATGAAGAAAAAAAGAATGAAAAACGGGAGGTGGAGCGGAGATGAGAGAATGTTCTGAACTGTGACAAAAAGTCAAAAGACTGATATTTTTCTAGGAGCAAAAAGTTCCAAAACATTTTTGGTTTGAGAAAATGTCAATTAAAATTACATTATTTTTTAGATTTTTGGCAACATTTTCATTGGAAAACTTTCACGTGTTAAAAACCAAACATTTTCAGAGAAAAACGGGGGGGAGGGGGAAATCAGCCTTTGGTTTTCTGATGAAAAAATCAAATATTTCTGAGACAAACAGAAACTTTCTGTGGAAATGGGCATTTAGTCAAAGCACACCAATTGTCCATCCAAAATCTATTGATGGAAAATTTCCCACCAGCTCTACTCTCAAGCTTGTTTCTGGGCTGTTGGACATGAAAAAACAATACGAACGTTGAGCACTGACGGCTGTGGGTGGCCGTCTCACTGGGTCTGGTTTTATTACAGTTTATTCCTTGAACGCAGTCGAAAGGAGTTGGAAACAAGCAGTGATCCCAGACACAAGACTGTGTATTACCTCTGTATGCTGCTCAAAGCTGGGTTCTAACTGAGGTAGGATCACCACTGATTTTCATTAAAGTTGGGCACCTATCTCCATTAGAGACGTCTGAAAGAGCAGCCTAGAGCACAATTGTGTTGGGAGAGAAAGCACAATACATTTAAGCCATTCCCCTAAGCTCATGCACTAAGAAGGGGGATGGGACTTCAATTGAGGTGACATTTCCTGGTATAAGAGGTTTTGGCCATTTTAGCTCACACATGAGCTGCCATTACACAGTACAGCCCCGCTCACCTCCTCCAGGGACAGCCATGGCTGGGGAAATAGTCCCTGCTGATTTAAACATCCCTGGAGATTCTTCCACCAGAGACAAAGTGGCTCCATCTCAGCATCACAGTGAGTTTTGCTTCGTGGTGTTTTAACAGGGTTGTTGGATTTTGGGGGACTGGGATTTTGTCAGCTGAAATAGGTTTCTAACCAGCAACTTGAGTAATGCACGGGGGTTGGGGCATCAGGCCCCCCAATGGTGTACATGGACATAGTGCCACTGAATTTAGTGGGGTCACTCCGGATGTACCCTGGGATAACTCAGCTGAGAAGTTGGTCCTAACGCCAGCGATTTCACTGAGGTCACTCAATTTTCAATAGAGTAACAGATCAGATCTGATCAGAATCTAGCCCTGACTCCAGGAGGGAGGAGAAAATACCTCACATGTCTTTAAAATCAGTGTAATCTAACTGGGACCAGTGAAAACTAACTCTGCATGTCCTGGGTTTGTTATGCTTGTAATTGGTATAATTACAGCCTCCCTGGAAGGATTTTAACAATAAATTACTGATACATGCTCTCAGCCTTTCCATCTTCAAGGTTTTTTTTTTTTTGCCTTGCGCTAAGGAGAGCACTGATATCCTTAGCTTCAGGTTACCATCCTGCTGGGTTTTCCCAGAGGTGACCTCTTTTTTGGTTATCCCATCTCCGTCTGGGTAGTCTTCTGAAATATGAACAAGTGTCTTCAGAACTGGGCAGCCAGAGAGCAGCGGCTGCTGGATGCCTGTCCAGCTCTGAAGACAGCGCTGCTGCTGGCAACAGTGCAGAAATAAGGGTAGCATTGTACTCCTCCTCCCCTTCCAACTCCCCCTCCTCCTGTCAGTGTCTTCTATTTAGGAACTTGAAAGATGGTAACTACCTCAGCTGGTACAAATTTGCATAACTCTATGCACCAAAATGAGTGCCTAGATTTTCAGGAGGGCCCAGCAGGATGGGTGCTGAGTGAAATTGGCTGGGAATCTACCACCAAAATGTCTTTCCACTCGGAAAAATAAAACAAAATGTCAAAGTCAGTTTGACTTGAACTTGTGTCCAGTTAAGCTGCTGCAGTGACTCGTGGGAGTTGTAGTTCATCTCCCTCTTGCCCCCATTCTTCTCTATGGGCTGGAACAGACTACATCTCCCATGGTGCACAGCAGCCTCCCCTCTGGCTGAGTCACCACAGTGCACCATGGGAGTGCGTCACAGACATGACCACATATGTCCAGGCATGCTCTGGCGGACGTATTACACCTGTGTCTGAGCATCTTCTCACTATTTCATCAAAAGGGGTCATGTGAATCTCTGCCAAAAGAGGAATACTAGCTGGTTCTCATGGTTATTGTGCAATGTTTGCACAGGAAACATTTCTAGAGTTATGTAACATTCATAATATTGGTTTCCAAAATTGGCGAAGAACCTTGTCACCTGAGGCTGGGTGGGTCTCAAAGTGACACCGATTTACCCTGGAAGCCTCAGGTTTCCCCAGAAAAGTGTCACTGGGAGTCCTTGTTTGTAGTGGGGAGTGGAAACATGCTAGACCAAATTGTCCAAGGGTAGAGACCCCATTGCAAGATCCAAAGGCCTGTGAGGGAAGCACATGGTATTAGCTCAACCATGCACATCGATTCTTGCAGATCGCCCGAGGGGCCTGCACTGGCAGTGGCTGGCTCTGGGTGTCTCACTGGCTGGGAATGTCATGCTGCTGAGAGTTTTGATGGCACTGGCTACTCAGGGTGAGTGTGCCAAGACCGTGCATTTGGGCTGCATAGCAATGCACCATGAATGCAGCACAAGTTGCTGGGTTCAGTGCAGGATTGGCCGGATGGACTTCTCTGACTTGAGACTTCTCTTCCCTGCCCCAGCCCAGAGCCCCCTCCAACACCGTGAACTCCTCATTTCTGGTCCCACCCCAGAGTCTGCAACCCCAGACAGAGCCCTCATCCCCTCCCACACCCCAACCGTAATTTCATGAGCATTCATGGCCCAACATACAATTTCCATACCCAGATGTGGCCCTCAGGCAAAGAAGTTTGCCCACGCCGGGGCTAGACCTTCTGACCTTGGAATGGCTGAATCTATTACACTTCTGCACTTGAGGCCAGATTATAGCTGGTGCAATTAACTGGTGTTGCTCCAAACATTTGTGCCAGCAAAGCATTGACTCCAATGGGATGTAGGCCAGATCTCCACCTGGTGTGAATTGGCCCATTGACTCCAATGGAGCTACGGTTGATTCATCCCAGCCCTATCTTTTCCAATCTTTGGCTTGCAACAACAATCCATAGAGAAATTTTCTCCAAGGTTCCCTGAACCCATCAGTGACTGGAGCGGTCCCAAAGATGACAGAGAACAAAACCTCAGCTCAGCCCAGTTCTAAAGGCAGAGGATGCACCAACTTGGAGGAGTTCCGCTCTCACCTGCGGAAACATTTGTGTTATACACAAAACAACAAGCCAGCAGGTAACCCCAGCTCATGCTGCTTCCCGCAGTCACTGTTACACACACTGATGGTTCACAAAGCAGAGCCGCTCTCCCACCTCCTCTCTTCAGATGTGTTTAATAACTCCAGGGACATTCAGCCTCAGCAGTGACAGTGAGTGGCCAGCAGGCTTGAATCATTCAGGCAATTTTAATAGAATCCTGTAGTTTAGCTGACATGGGACCAAGAGACATCCTCTGCCCCAACAAGTACACGGTGTAAATAGACAAGACCCTCAGAAGGGGAAACTGAGGCACAGGGCAGGCCATGACCTGCCCAAGGACACAGCAGGCTAGTGACAGAGCCCTGAATAGAACACAGCTCTTCTGATTCCTAGGTAGGGTCTCAACCACAAGACCAACCTTCTTTCTAATACTCACCAGAGCTCTGCACCTTTATTTTATCCTTCACCTGAAAGATGGCACCTCCTGGGAAACAGCATTTGGTATGGAGTCAAGAGCCCTCGCCTCTAAGTCACACACCCGTCCTCCCTGCTGCACAGAAACTCCTCGTTCAATGGGACTGGGGTCAGCCCTGACTGTGAGGGGAGTGTGCCCCCTACAGAGTCCCCCATCCCACTCCCTGCAGCACAGAATCCCCCAGTGCTGGGGCATTGGGATCAGCCCCATGTGTGCCCCCATCTCATTCCCTACAGCACCCTCTAGCCCCACACTGGGGCAGCACAGACTGCAGAGAGAGAACGCTGCCTACTAAGCCCCAGCCCTGCTCCCTGCAGCACAGCGCCCCTACCGCTGGGACATTGGGGCCCAAACCGATTGATGTTTTAGTCTTGCCCACATACTGATCCTGACTCTGCTGCTAGACCTCAGTCATGGGCTCAGTAAAGCCCAGAGTGTGAAGGCTCCATGCCAGGGCCGATGCAACTAATTAGGTGAACTAGGCGGTTGCCTAGGACACCAAGATTTGGGGGTGCCAAAAAGAGATGCCCCCCACCAAAAAATTTAATGCATTCGTGGGATGGATGCCCGCAGCATGCTGACACCCGTGGCCCTCAAATTCCCTCTCCCAGTGCAGGTGAAGCCACCCCAGGCTGAAACTGACATTGGTGGTGGAGGAGGGGGGTGGGCAGGGGGCTACCGCAGGGCTGGAAGAGACTGGGGGGGATGGGCAAGGTGGAAATTTCTCCTAGGGGTGCGAAATATCCTTGCACTGGCCCTGCTCCATGCATCTCTGTAAAGGGGGTCAGCCCTGTTCAGAATGATAATTAATGACACTTCTCTTCCATTTCCCCCTCCAGAGGGTTCCAGCTGCAAACTTTGCCCCATGTACTGGCTGCTGTATGGGGACAAGTGTTACTGGCTTTCCAAAGCTATTAAAGGCTGGGAGTGGAGCCGTGAGGACTGTTTAATGAAGAGAGCACAACTGCTAGTGATCAATGACCGGGAGGAGCTGGTAAAGAATATGCTATATTCAACTGCAGGATGTGTGTTGCTATTAATTACAGCTGCTCCAAAATCAGGTTCCCCCCCTCCAGTGGCAAATAAAATAAACATTTTTGTACTTTTTGCAAGAAATGTTTGCTGTGAAAATGAAATCAACTTTTTGTTTCAGTTGCCCAAAATGGAAAAAGGTTGAATTTTTTCTTATTCCCCTCCCTTTCCCCCTCTACTGAGTCATGTCCCTAGTAGATTTGTCTACCCTTGACCTTGACCAGGGTTGAGATGAGGTCCCATGTGCACAGCAAGCAACGGAGAACAGTGAATCAGAACATGTTCTGGTCACTCTGACATGTGGTCCATTTCACAGGCGTTCATACACAATATTACAGAGAACCAACATCAGGTGTGGATTGGGCTTAACGTCACATCCTCAGGAAGGATGTGGACCTGGCAGGACGGATCCTCGTTAAATCAAACACTGTGAGTGATTCCTGATTAGTATTTTTATCAGTCTACAATAAATAAATCAGTGAACAAGAGTTTTGTCATGGATTTCAATGGGGCCAGGATTTCACACAAACCATTTTATGGTATAAGGCCCTAATCCTGAAAATTCTTATATATGTACTCAATGTTAACTTTCCTTGAAGCAAATGGGATGACTCTCGTGAGTCAAGTTAAGTGAGCAGATAAGTCTTTAAGAAATTGGGGGCTCAATCTGCATGATTGGCAGAACTGGCTGTGAAACAGGAAAAAGAAACAAAAAAAACCCCAATACATCTCCCCCATTTTTCATCAAAATGTGAAATTTGATTTATTTCAAAATTCGAAAAGTTCTGAACCAACTCTACAGTTGGTCAGAGAAGTAGAAAACAATTCACACAATTTAGCCAATTCTGTGTGTCCATTTTCCCCTGACACACAAAAAATGACTACATTTTAAATGGGAATTGCAAAATTTAACAAAAAAAAATTGAGCCACTTTGATCTTTGGCCTCTCTGCTGAACTTGCACCAAAGTGCCCAGTGGCTATGCTGGTTTGTGTACCATGGACACCCTAGCTCCCAATGGACTGACTTTAAACTTATCAACTCATTCCATATACTTGACCATCTGAGAAAGGTTAGAAATGATGGATAAAACTACAGCACCCTCTGAGGAGACAAACAGCTACTATCGATTCTCTTCTCCAACCCTGAACACACGGACAGTGACTGTCCCCTTGGCTCTTTAGGTTCTCAGTTTTGGATCCTGCTTTAGAGAACAACTGTGCCTCCGTGAAGAAGAACAAGATCCATTCTGAAATCTGCCAAACTGAGCTGAAATGGATTTGCCAGAAAGAAGCTGTCCTAGTGTAAGGAGTTGGGTTCGTGAGCTCTGATTGCACAGGAGGAATGTAAAAAGCTCTATGTGTTTCATCTTTATTTCGGCTATTAAAAGCAATGGGTGAGATGCTCAGCTGGCGTAAATCAGTACAAAAATCAGTGGCACTATGCCAATGAATGATTGATTCGGGGGGGGTGGAACTGGAGGGAGGGCTGAGGGGAATTAAAAGTATAAAAGCCATATGAAAGTAAAAAACAAAATTTAGAAGTGAAAATGGTCTATCGGAATGGTCATGAAAAATCTCAAGTCAACAGAAATGGTTCCTTTAAAAAACAAAATGACTTTGAAATTCTCTTGTATATTTTGACCAGCTCCAGGTCTGCTACATTGTGAGATAACTCCACCAGGCCAGGTTAATTGCAGGAAGACGGGATCTAACTCCCATCATTCCTCCTGCTGTATCCCAAAAATCACCAGGCGTGTGGAGGATTCCCAAAAGGATTATATTACAGTAGTAATAGGTCAGGGGCTCTCAACCTTTTTCTTTCTGAGGCTCTCCTAAAATGATATAAAAACTCCTGGGCCCAGTGAGGAGAATGGAGTGGAGGGGACACCAGGTTCCAGCTGCTGGGCTGAGGGTGATGGGCACATCTCAGGGTTCTGCTTCACAGGACGCTGAGGTGTTGGGATAAATGAAATGAGAAATACAAAATGGAGTCTGTGACATGTGACTTCGGAACTCCATCCTTGTTTACCTCAGGGGCACTGACTCTAAGCTAGCCCCAACTGGTCAGGACTGGATTTTCCTGCCTTTGGGCTCCAGACATTCCATATGTTTTCCCGCCCAAATCCCTGAAGGTTCTATCACCTCAGACTTGCTTGCATGGTTCCTGTCCTGAACAACTTCTAATTTCAATAAAGTGGGAGGGGAAACAGAGGCACAGAGGTGGAAAGTGACTTAGCTAAGAAGGACAGTGGCAGATCTTCTGAGTGCCAGTCCAGAGCCCTTAGTCAGTGTGGCCTTTCCAGTCCCAGATGGCCACTGCGATCCTGTCCGTCACTGAGACAGAAGAGCAGAACCAGAAGTATTTTGGAGTCCACAGTCTGGCATTCCAAGCAGCAACAAGAGGATGACTTGGCAGCCATCCAAGCAGAGATTCAATGAAGCAATTATTCAGACAAAGGAAAGTGGCTGTCAGAATCAGTAGCATCAGTCAGGAGCAACTGCAGCACCTCCAAATCTAGGCTTATACACCTGCAAACACTAGTCCAACCTTATGACAGTGCAGATGTGTTTAACTGTGCACTAACCTACAGAAAGGCACAGGAAGCTGTCTTCAGTCAACACACTTTATGATGCCCCGCGGTGTGGAAAAGTTTCAACACCCACTGATGTCTCTGATCAGTCCACCCCATTGTCCTCATGGTCTCTGAGAGAACAGCTTCTTGTGCTGCTTCATTTCACTCCATGCGTATTTGGTAGCATGTGTGAAAGAGTGGATGTGTAAATCATGTAATTCTCGTAGCACATAGAGACAGTAGCTGAGATCAGAGTCCCCTGGTGCCAGGCGCTGCACAGACCAACAGGGAGAGACAGTTAATGGCCCAGCTCAGACCAGGACCCCGTTGTGCCAGGCTGTCATTAATATAAAGGAAAGGGTAACAACCCTTATGCATGCAGTAACACGAAATCCCTCCTGGCAATAGGTACAGAATCCCATTACCTGTAAGGGGTTAATCAGTTCAATTAACCTAGTTGGCCCCTTCCAGAAAGACCAATGGGGAAAAAAAATATTTTCAAATCTGGGGTGGGGGAAAGGTTTTCATTTGTTCTCTTTGTTGGTCTCTCTCTCCGACAGGGACCGGGGCAGGCCAATACATCTCCTACAGACAATCCTGAAATAAGTCTCTAAGATTACAAAAAGTGTAAGTCAAGCAAGGCAAGGCATTAGATGATCTTTTGTTTTAGCTTGGGAATTTTTCTTATGCTACAGGGAGGTGTATTCCTGTTTTTTATAACCTTGAAGTTAAGCCTAGAGGGGAATCCTTGGTGTTTAAAATCTTTTTATTACCCTGTAATTTTACCTTTCATCCTGATGTTACAGACGTGATTCTTTTACTTTTTTAAAAAAATAAAATTCTTCTTTTAAGAACCTGATTGATTTTCAGTGTCCTAAAGACCCAGGGGTTTGATCTGTGCTCACTTTGTAACCAATTGGTTGGTATATAATTCTCAAGCCTACCCAGAAAATGGGGTGAAGGGAACTGGGGGGATATTTTGGAGGAGATAGGGCTCCAAGTGACCCCTCCCTGAATGTTTGTGTACATCACTTGGTGGTGGCAGCGATACGTCCAAGGACAAGGAAAGGAATTTGTGCCTTGGGGATGTTTTTAACCTAAGCGGGTAGAAATAAGCTTAAGGGTCTTTCATGCAGATCCCTACATATGTACCCCAGAGTTCAGAGTAGGGAAGGAATCCTGACATAGGTGCTGCCAGTACAGGGTTTACAATGGCGTCACTGGTGCCATGGTGCTGGGCCCAGGCTCCAAAGGGACCCTGGCCTGACTTGGCCTGCTCTGCTTAAGCTGCAGTCCAAGGCCCTGCCACCTCTTCTCTGCGCTCTGCCTCCTCTCTGCCTCCTTCCCCAGTGTGCTGCATTCCTCCCCCTGCCTTCCCAGTGCTTCCCCCGCCACCAAACTGCTGTTCACTGGTGCTCTGGGAGGGAGGGTGAGGAGTGGGGTTACAGCGCACTTGAGGGAGGAGGAAGAGAAGAGGTGTGGGTGGTATCGGGGCAGGGTGGAGCAAAGGCGGGGGGGAAATTGGGGTAGGGTGAAGCAAAGTTGGAGCTCCTGCACTCCTCCTACATATACGCCCCCTGCCGTGAGCCACTCTGGGCATGGGTTGGGGTGGGATGCTGGGAGCACCCCCAC
>ML679463.1:0-11547 GCA_007922305.1 Dermatemys mawii
GAAATGCACCCGCTTGCCTACACAGGTGCCAACTTTTGCTGGCACCAGTGGGTGCTCACACTCCTTCCAGGCCCCAGCCTGACTGTGTCCCTGTCTCAAAGTCCACGCCCAAACTCCTCCCTTCCCTGCCCCAGTGGACCGCTCCCCAAATCCCCACCCCGTCCCCTCTCCCAGTGCACCGTGTTCTCCCCTGTCCCTCCCAGGCTTGCCCCTCAAAACAACTGTTTCGTAGCGCAGACACTGGGAGGGAAGAGGGAGACGCAGGCAGCCGTGCGCTATGGGGAGGAGGCGGAGGTGAGCTGAGGCAGGGCATTACCGGTGGGTGCTCCAGCCCCATAGAGTCGGCACCTATGGTTCCCTACACAGAGACTCTCTTTCCATACGCTTACTCAGGGCTCTATGGGGGAGGGGGCGCAGGAGTCCCCACAGGGCCCCGAGATAGGCAGTCTCGTGCCAGGGCCAGCCTTAGGGAAAATGGCCTCTCAGGCAAACTTGCATTTTGGTGGCCCTGGCCCCTGTGGGCATGGAGCACCCTCAGCCCAATTGCCACCCCAACCCCTGCGCTGTGCCCCCTTTGTCCCTGAGCCCTGCCTCCTTCTGCATGCTAACCCCTACGTTGTGCCCCCTTCACCCC
Source organism: Dermatemys mawii (assembly GCA_007922305.1). Lineage (NCBI taxonomy): Eukaryota > Metazoa > Chordata > Testudines > Dermatemydidae > Dermatemys > Dermatemys mawii. Next base: position 635 of record ML679463.1, read on the forward strand.
AACTTCTGCCCCCATCCGGTGCCCCTAACCTCTGCATCCCCTTCCTGCACCCACATGGGGAAACTGACCTGGATGCAGGGATGGAGCAGCTGACATTGCTGTTCGCTCCCCCACTGGTCTACTGGCAGAATCCAATGTCTCCATCTCCCCAACAGTCACAGTGTTGTGTTTTCCCTCTTTCCCTCCAATCTAACTGAGCAGGGAAGAACCTGATCAGATTCAGACACGTAGACCCCACAGATCCCCCACAGATCCCAATAGCTGAGGCCACAGGGGCCTTTGCTCCCCAGGGTGAGCCTGGCTGTGGCACTGAGGGCAGCAGCTCTGGGACCCACAGACACGGGGGAGCCCCTCCCACTCTGGTACGAACTCACCAGCTGGTCCCTGGAAGAGCCCTTGGTGCAGAGTCACTGTCCTGGCCGGCCCCAGCCCTTTTCCCCAGGTCTCTCCCCTCACCTCCAGACTCTGGCGTTGGCAGAGCCCGGGGCTGCCCTAGGGGCTGTTTCCACCTACTAGAGGATGTTGTCCATCTGCCCCTCCGCCCCGTCTGTCTCCCCACCCCCGGTTGGACACCAAGGAGGGTTAATGAGGGTCTCTCCTTGGCACAGACCTTGCTGAGGGACAAGTAGCTGCTCAGACTGGGCCCCAGATCACAATGCAGGAGGCAGCATCAACTGACCCAGGAAGCTCAATTAACTCCCGAGTGCTAATTTCCTGGGAAAGGCTCCCTTAGAGTCACGGATATTTTTAGTAAAACTTATGGACAGGTCACAAGCAGTAAACAAAACTTCACAGGCCAGGACTAACTCTTGGGAGTGCCGTGGGTGCTCATGGTGGGGCATGGGTGCTGGGGGAGACGCGGCTGGTTGGCGGGGTGGGCCTAGGTGCTCCGGAAGTGCTTGGGGGGGCAATCTATGGGGTGCTTTGGGTGCTGAGGTGGGAGTAGCCCAGGATCCTGCTGGTGCTGTGGGGTGGGGTTAGAATATCATAGAATCATAGAATATCAGGGTTGGACGGGACCTCAGGAGGTATCTAGTCCAACCCCCTGCTCAAAGCAGGACCAACCCCAACTAAATCATCCCAGCCAGGGCTTTGTCAAGCCTGACCTTAATAACCTCCAAGGAAGCAGATTCTACCACCTCCCTAGGTAACCCATTCCAGTGCTTCACCACCTTCCTAGTGAAAACGTTTTTCCTAATATCCAACCTAAACCTCCCCCACTGCAATGTGGGACCATTACTCCTTGTTCTGTCATCTGCTACCACTGAGAACAGTCTAGATCCATCCTCTTTGGAACCCCCTTTCAGGTACTTGAAAGCAGCTAGCAAATTCCCCCTCATTCTTCTCTTCTGCAGACTAAATAATTCCAGTTCCCTCAGCCTCTCCTTATAAGTCATGTGCTCCAGCTTCTGAATCATTTTTGTTGCCCTCCACTGGACTCTTCCCAATTTTTCCACATCCTTCTTGTAGCGTGGGGCCCAAAACTGGACACAGTACTCCAGGTGAGGCCTCACAGTGCCAAACAGAGGGGAATGATCACATCCCTCAATCTACTGGCAATGCTCCTATTTATACAGCCCAAAATGCCATTAGCCTTCTTGACGACAAGGAGACACCGTTGATTCATTTCCAGCTTCTCATCCACTGTAACCTCTAGGTCCTTTTCTGCAGAACTGCTGCCTAGACACTCAGTCCCTAGTCTGTAGCAGTGCGTGGGATTCTCTCGTCCTAAGTGCAGGATGCTGCACTTCTCCGTGTTGAACCTCCTCAGATTTATTTTGGCCCAGTCCTCTAAGGGTATGGTTACACTTACAAAATTATAGCGCTATTGCTTATAGCGCTCGCCTTATACAGCAATAATAATAGCGCTATTGTATGTCCACACTGAGCTGCTCCAGTGCTATAGCATGGCCACATTTGCGGCAGTTAATACGGCATTAAGAGCAGCGCATTAGGGCAGGTATCCCACAGTACACCTCTTCCTGATCTGGCGCAATGGCTTGTGGTAGGGGGGGCGTCACTTGCGGGGCATTCTATATCCTGTTTGAACTACCCATGATGCTTTTTGGCATATCCCAGCAATCCCTGTGTTTCCTTCCACCTCCGGCGCCATCTTTCAAGGGTTTCAGCAAGGCACGCTCCGTCTTCCATTGTCGAGTGCTGCAATGAATCCAGAACTGCTGAGGGACATGCTGACGACTGTCGCCAGCACATCTCTGTGTGCAGTGGAGTTATTCCTTGACATGCAGGATGACAGTGATGATTCTGAAGACGAGATCGAAGCGGTGAATGCATTCGACACAAAGCTGCTTGTCTCATTAACGGACATGCTCACGGCTGTTGAACGCCGCTTCTGGGCACGGGAAACGAGCACAGAGTGGTGGGATCGCATCGTCATGCAAGTCTGGGATGACGAGCAGTGGCTGCAAAACTTTCGCATGAGAAAAGCCACTTTCATGGGACTGTGTGCTGAACTCGCCCCTGCCCTGCGGCGCAAGGACACCAGACTGAGAGCTGCCCTCCCGGTGGAGAAGCAGGTGGCTATCGCGATCTGGAAGCTGGCTACCCCAGACAGCTACCGATCGGTGGCCAACCAGTTTGGGGTTGGAAAGTCGACCGTTGGAGTTGTGCTGATGCAAGTGTGCAGGGCCATCAATCGCATCCTGCTACGAAAAATCGTGACTCTGGATAACGTGCATGACATCGTGGCTGGCTTTGAAGAAATGGGTTTCCCTAACTGTGGTGGGGCGATAGATGGGACCCATATACCCATTCTCGCGCCCGCCCACCTAGCTGAGGAGTACGTTAACCGAAAGGGGTACTTCTCCATGGTTCTCCAGGCGCTTGTGGATCACCGTGGGCGTTTTACTGACATTAACGCTGGCTGGTCTGGAAAGGTGCATGACGCACGCATCTTCCACAACACCGGCCTGTTCATGAAGCTGCAAGCGGGGACTTTTTTCCCAGACCAGAGGATCCCCGTGGGGGAAGTGGAAATGCCCATAGTGATTCTTGGTGACCCTGCTTACCCTTTAATGCCCTGGCTCATGAAACCGTACACAGGGAGCCTGGACAGCAGTCAGGAAAGGTTCAACTACAGGCTTAGCCGTTGTCGAATGACTGTGGAGTGTGCTTTTGGGCGTCTGAAGGCGCGCTGGCGTTGTCTTTATGGGAGGCTAGATTTGGCCGAGGGTAGTATCTCCGCGGTTATTTCCGCATGCTGTGCCCTACATAATCTTTGTGAGCGGAAGGGCGAAGGCTTCACTCAGGCATGGTCCTCTGAGGTTCAACGCCTGGAGGCCACATATGCCCAGCCAGAGAGCAGGGTTCATGGAGGGGACCAGCGCGAGGCTGTTAGGATCAGGGAAGCCTTGAGGGAGCATTTTGAGGCTGAAAGCCAGTTCTGAAGTGAGGTGCAGATGGAGGGAGGGAGGGAGCATTCTTTTAACAGGAACAGGCATTTGCTTTTCTGTAGCCTGTAATAATGTATGTACACTTAATAAAAAAAACCCATTTATTAAGAAGACAATTCATTTATTGAACAGGTACTTCGGTTGCTGAAAGAAAATATTGTGATGCATGTGAGGGGGAAGGCAGGGGAGGTGCAATGGGGGTGTCGTGGGGTCAGTCAGAGATCGGAGTATGTCCGGGTCTCTGAGTCTCCAGTGCCCTCAAACTGGCCATGTCCCCCGAACCCCATTTGCGGTGGCCAGTAAGGCATGTTATTAGGGGTAGACTGCAGTGGATAATGGTCTGGGGTCTGGGGGTTGTCCGGTGAAGACAGAGGGGTTGGAGGCAGCTGTGGATGGTGATAACCATTTGGCTGATGATACTGGCCTGGAGGGTACAGAGGCAAGGAAGGGGAAGGGAGTTGGGGCAAACGATAATTGGGGTGGTGGGTGCGGAGCTTCTGCTCCGCAAGGGTGACAAGCCGCTGCATACTCTGCAATTGAAGCTGCAGTAATGAGAGCAGCTTGTCGGTGCTTTTCCGGCGGTGAATCGCGTTCTCCTTCCGCGCCTTCTCCCTCAACTTGCTCTCATTCTCCCTCCACCTCTGTGCAACTCGATTCTCCGTTACAGCCTGTTGCATTACTTGCTGTACAAGATCCTCTTTGCTCCTTTGTGGCCGCTTCCTCAGTCGCCTCAGCCTCTCAGCTGTTGATAAGAGCGATGGCAAAGGGGTGAAGGACGACCCTTCTAAAATAAAAAGATACATTTCACAGTGGTTCCCTTGTAAAGAGCAGACATGCCTATCATTCCCCCGCATTCCCCGTTTGCCTGTCCCGCAGACAGCACAGATACAGCAACGGAGCCCCTGCCATGGTGAGTGGACTCCAGAGGCAAGGGAAATGATTTTTTCCCTGCCCTGAGAAGCTGTGGCGGGGGAGGGGGTGGGGAGTGCCGGTACGTTGCAGGAGCCACAGTGTGAGCAGCAGGCAGGGGGAAGGATTTCTTCCCTGCCCTGAAAAGCTGTGGCGGGGGTGTGGGGGGGTGTGGAGTGCCGGGAAGTGGCAGGAGCCCTACTCTGAACACTGTTCCAACATTCTCCGTAGGTGTTTGTCCTGGAAGATATCTCGTTGCTTCGAGTCACTGAGGAGCAAAGGGAAGGGATTTTATTAAGATGCGGCTTCCGCCCAGGGCCATATGCAGCGTGCCTATGTGCAGCAATGCTCCCCCCACCCATTGTAGCACAGTGGCAGGAACTAGTGACCGGGACCGGGACGGGGACCACGCTGGCTCTCCCAGGAAACCTGCGCAGGCGCATTGCAAGTGCTCTTTTTGAGACCTTTGAAGAGATTACTGATGATGACTACCGCGAGGTGATAGACTACATCAATGCTCTATTCCACATGTAGGCAAGCATGCAAGCATCCCCTTCCACCCCAAGCTGCCTGCCTTCCCCATAGAAAAGCAGCTTTACCGCCGCAATGCACTGCTGAGCTGGCCCCTGCAACTGCCGGACGCTGTGGCTGTCCGCCCTCCTCCTGGCTTTAGAGGAGAGCTCCTGGCTGCATGCCCCCCTGCCCTCCTCCTGGCTTGAACAGAGCACCAGGTGGAATGCCCCCCTCATCCCTTTCCACCCCAAGCTGCCAGCCTTCCCCATAGAAAAGCAGCTTTACCGCCGCAATCCGCTGCTGAGCTGGCCCCTGCAACCGCCGGACGCTGTGGCTGGCTGCCCTCCTGGGTTGAGAAGAGCTCCTGGCTGCATGCGTCCAGGGACTCCTCCGTGCCCTGGATCGCTGCTGCCTCGTCCTCCTCCTCCTCCTCTTCTTCATCCTCCTGCTCTTCGTCCTCCTCCTCACCCCCCCCTTCACTGGTGGGCTGGGAAGTGTCCGTGGTGGTCGATGGAGTGACCGTGGGATCACCACCAAGTATCGCGTGCAGCTCCTTATAAAATCTGCAAGTCACCGGGGCTGCCCCGGAGCGGCCGTTTGCCTCGCGGGCTTTGCGATACGCATTCCTAAGCTCCTTTACCTTAACACGGCACTGCAGAGTGTCCCGCTCATGGCCTCTTTCTGCCAAGGCCCGTGATATCTGCCCATAGGTGTCAAAATTCCTGCGGCTAGACCGCAGCTGAGACTGAACAGCCTCTTCCCCCCAGCAGCTGATGAGGTCCAGCACCTCACTATTGCTCCATGCTGGGGATCGCCTATTGCGAGGAGGCATGGCACGTGGAGTCATGATGATCAATCTGAATGATCACCTGCAACGATTCCCTGAGACCACGCCACGCAATCAATCAGATCAATGAGAATGATCACCTGCAAGGATTCCCTGAGACCACGCCACGCAATCAATCTGATCAATGAGAATGATCACTTGCAAGGGTTCCCTGAGAGCACGCCACGCTTGGCTGGAGCAAACAGGAAGGGGATTTTCAAATTTCCCTGGAACTTTAAAGGGCGGGTCTGACGTGTGGTCACCTGAGGACAGGACAAAAGAGTTTGCAAGTGATGACCAGAGTGGCTCGAACGGGAATTATGGGACAGGCTGGAGGCCAATTAATACGCAGTGGGTGTCCACATTCTTCCTGTAGCGCTACAGCAGGTGCGCTACAGCCCTTATTCCCCATGAGGAGGTGGATTTATAATAGCGCTATAACTCCGCGGTTATAGCGCTATTAGTGCCTTGCCAGTGTGGACGGAGAGTAGGTTATAGCGCTCATAGGGGCTTTATAGCGCTATAAAGTGCCAGTGTAACCATGGCCTAATTTGTCTAGGTCCCTCTGTATCTGATCCCTACCCTCCAGCGTATCTACCACTCCTCCCGGTTTAGTGTCATCTGCAAACTTGCTGAGGGTGTAGTCCACACCATCTTGCAGATCGTTAATGAAGATATTGAACAAAGCTGGCCCCAGGACCAACCCCTGGGACACTCTGCTTGATACTGGCTGCCAATTAGACATGGAGCCATCGATCATATCCGTTGAGCCTGACGATCTATCCAGCTTTCTATCCACCTTACAGTCCCTTCATCCAGCCCACGCTTCTTTAACTTGCTGGCAAGAATACTGGCAGGGCTCACAGGCTCCTTACCCAGGCTTCCTACCTGGCTTCTCAGAAACAGCAACATGTCCCTCCCAAATCTCCTAGCTTCTGTGTCCTCCACGACAAACTCGCAGCCTTAATTATGAGCAGACAAAGCCCTCCTCAGCTACAGATTCCACTTGCCCACCTGGACTCACACCAGAACAGAACCAGAGAACCAGGTTGAACAGAGACACTTCTCTGAACTGGAACCAGACTTAAACCAGCATTTTCCCTCTCACTCAGTGAACCTGAATCTGAATTGAACTTGGAAAAAACCAGCTACCTCTGGAAATGACCTGTCAGCAATTTTTCAGCTCAATATTTGACAAAATAAAACAAAACCTCCTCTGATCTCACTGGTTATAAAACAAGACACCAAAACAACACCCAGACATGTGATCGCTACCGGAAGGGCCTGTCCCAGGAGAGGGAGAGAAGGGGCCAGCCCACAGGAGCAGGGAGGGAGGTGGGAAAGAAGCGGGGGGCTTCCTGTCTCAGGAGCTAACAAGGGTGCCTGACCGCCCCGAGTGCTTTCTTAAAGAGACAGGGCGATGAGATCAGCATCAGGAGCTGCTGCTCTCCTGCCCTCTCCATAACAGCCCAGGCAGAGAACTGACCTGGATGCAGGGAGGCCCCACTTCACTCCTCCCGGCTCCCCTCACAACCCCCCCAAGGATGTGTGGGGCAGAGGAGCAGGGATGGGTGAGATTCTGCTACTCTGGGTCTCCTCCCCCATGACTAGTGGGATTGTGTCTGGGGCAGCAGGTGCTGAGAGGGGGACTCTTGTTGTTCCAGATGCCGGTGACCTTCGAGGAGGTGGCTGTGTATTTCACCCAGGGGCAGGGGGCTCTGCTGGACCCTGCTCAGAGAGCCCTGTACAGGGACGTCATGCAGGAGAACTACGAGACGGTGACCTCGCTGGGTAAGGGATTCCTGTGGCCTCAGCTATTGGAAGCAGTGGGGTCTGTGTGTCTGAATCTGGTCAGGTTCTTCCCTGGTCATTTAGATTGAAGGAGGAGGGTCACATAGTCCACATCTCTAGAGTGTATAGGCGCAAACTTTGTGGGTGCTCCGAGGTTGGAGCACCCAGCAGAAAAATAAATGGATGCTCTGCACTCTACAGCAGCCAAGCTTCCCTGCCCTACCTTCTCCTCTCCCTCGAGTGTGCCGCATCACCAGTCCTCCGCCTCTATCCCAGCATTTCCCACATGGCCACCGCCAAACAGCTGTTTGCATGCTGCGGGAGAGGGGTGGGGAGGAGCAGGAACATGGTGCGCTCAGGGGAGGAGACGGTGTTGGGGAAGGGATCTGGGAAAGGAATTAGAATAGGGACAGGGAGAAGGCAGAATTGAGATGGAGACTTTTGGGAGGGGATTGAAATGTGGAGAGGAAGGGGTGGAAATAGATGGGGCAGGGCCTCATGGAAGGGGTGGAGTGAGGGTGGGGCTGGGGACAGAGGAAGAGTCGAGCACCCATGAATAATAGGGGAAGTCGGCACCCATGCCATTGTGAGAGAGACTTGCCTCTCCATACCCCATTCAAGGGAACAGGGGACTCAGAAATGGAGAGGCTAATTCCTCCCCATTTCTCCAGCCGTCCAGGGGTCAGAAGCAGGATATTGTCCTGCCTGTATTATTTCTCCTTCACACATCGTTCACCTTGCTCCATCTGTGGGGAGCGCTCTGGGTTCAAATAGCAGGAGTTTAACCCCTGAGCTCTGTGTGTGTCACCAAATCCCTTAGAGCACATCTACCCTGGGAGCTCCTGGTTAGGGAGTAAAAAGACCCCCCGACCCCCAGATCTCTGCTGTTCCCAAGAGGTCTGAGTTACCACAGTCCCTGGTAGGGTCAGGTTAATCTCAATCTAAAATTGTCAGGCACACAGAAAAACATAAATTGTTGGGCAAAAATCAGTATGGTTTCTGTAAAGGGAAATTATGTCTTACTAATCTATTAGAGTTCTTTGAAGGGGTCAACAAACATGTGGACCAGGGGGTTCCAGTGGACATAGTGTACTTAGATTTCCAGAAAGCCTTTGACAAGGTCCCTCACCAAAGGCTCTTACGTAAATTAAGTTGCCGTGGGATAAGAGGGAAGATCCTTTCATGGACGGAGAACTGGTTAAAAGACAGGGAACAAAGGGTAGGAATAAATGGTAAATTTTCAGAATGGAGAGGGGTAACTAGTGGTGTTCCCCAAGGGTCATTCCTAGGACCAATCCTATTCAACTTATTCATAAACGATTTGGAGGAAGGGGTAAACAGTGAGGTGACCAAGTTTGCAGATGATACTAAACTGCTCAAAATAGTTAAGACCCCAGCAGACTGTGAAGAACTTCAAAAAGATCTCACGAAAGTAAATAATTGGGCAACAAAATGGCAAATGAAATTTAATGTGGATAAATGTAAAGTAATGCACTTTGGAAAAAATAACCCCAACTATGCATACAATATGATGGGGGCTAATTTAGCTACAACTAATCAGGAAAAAGATCTTGGAGTCATCGGGATAGTTCTCTGAAGACGTCCATGCAGTGTGCAGCGGCAGTCAAAAAAGCAAACAGGATGTTGGGAATCATTAAAAAAAAGGATAGAGAATAAGACAGAGAATATCTTATCGCTCTTATACAAATCCATGGTGCTCCCACGTCTTGAATACTATGTACAAAAGTGTTCTCATCTCAAGAAGAATATACTGGCATTAGAAGAGGTTCAGAGAAGGGCAACTAAAATGATTAGGGGTTTGGAACGGGTCCCATATGAGGAGAGATTAAAGAGGCTAGGACTTTTTAACTTGGAAAAGAGGAGACTAAGGAGGGATATGATAGAGGTATATAAAATTAGGAGTGGCGTGGAGAAAGTGAATAAGGAAAAGTTATTTACTTGTTCCCATAATAGAAGAACTAGGGGCCACCCAATGAAATTAGTGGGCAGCAGGTTTAAAACAAATAAAAGGAACTTCTTCACACAGTGCACAGTCAACTTGTGGAAGTCCTTCCTGAGGAGGCTGTGAAGGCTAGGACTATAACAGAGTTTAAAAGAGAACTGGCTAAATTCATGGAGGCTAAGTCCATTAATGGCTATTAGCCAGGATAGGTAAGGAATAGTGTCCCTAGCCTCTCTTTGTAGGGGGGGGGGGTGATGGATGGCAGGAGAGAGATCACTTGATCATTACCTGTTAGGTTCACTCTCTCCAGGGCACCTGGTATTGGCCACTGTCAGTAGACAGGATACTGGGCTACATGGACTTTTGGTCTGATGCAGTACGGCCTTTCTTTTGTTCTTAGGGAATGTTCCATGTGACAAATACTCCAGCAATGCTCCCTGTGCCCTGACCTTGCCTGATTTCACTCCCTCTGCAGGATTCCCTGTTCCCAAACCTGACCTGATCGCCCGGCTGGAACGAGGGGAAGAGCCGTGGGTGCCGGATCTCCAGGCCTCTGAGGAAAGGGGGAGTTCGAGAGGCACCCGCACAGGTGAGGAGTCAGGGAAATGGAGACAGAACCATCTGGCAAGTGAAGGAAAATCTGGGACTCCCAAAATGTGCTGTGACCAAGAGCCCCCATTTCTGCCCCATCTGACCCAGGTCAGGGCTGCGGTCAGCAGGTGTTATAGCATCAAGGCAAATAGCAGTCATGCCTTCCCACTCACCCTGATAGCTGTGGAAAATTTCCTCCCTGACTTTACTCCCTTGGGAGTGTTTGGGTGGGATGTGGAGGCAGAATCCAGTGTCTCCATCTCCCCAACAGTCACTGTTTAGCGTTTTCCCTCTTTACTGTTCCCCTTTTGGTCCCTTCTCCCCACCACAGGCAGTGACTCCTGTCTGGATTCTTTCTCTCCCAACAGGTGATAGGACAGTGAATGAGAACAAGGAGGAGAATCAGGAACAGGAAGTTCCTGAGCAAGGGGAACCACAGGAGAAGTTCTTGAGAAGAGCTGAAGGGAATTTTTCCCAGGGCTTAGACCAGGGAAATGCCTGGGGAGATCAAGACAGATCAGAGATGCAGCCGGGAAACCATCTCGGGAAGAAACTGGATGAATCCACTGAATGTGGCGGAGGATGTAAGGATCCCAAGCAAACCACAGACCAGCAGACAAGTCACAATGAAGAGAAACCCTACAAATGCCTTGACTGTGGGAAACGTTTTAGGAAAAGCTCAACGCTTATTCAACATCTGCGAATCCACACAGGAGAGAGACCCTTTATATGCTGTGACTGTGGGAAAAGTTTTAATCGGAAGTCGACACTTATTCATCATCAGCGAATTCACACAGGAGAGAGACCTTATGGATGCCTTGAGTGTGAGAAAAATTTTACGGAAAGTTCAGCCCTTACTAGACATAGGAGAATCCACACGGGAGAAAGACCCTATAAATGCCTTGAG
>ML679464.1:501-22561 GCA_007922305.1 Dermatemys mawii
CGGACGGGGGGATTGGAGGGTGTTTAGGAGGGGGGCTGAGGGTCCCACAGGTGGGAAGATGGGGGATGGGAGGGTGTTTAGGAGGGGGGCTGAGGGTCCCACAGGTGGAAGGACGGGGGATGGGAGGGTGTTTATGAGAGGGGCTGAGGGCCCCACAGGTGGAGGGGGGGGTTGGGAGGTTGTTTAGGCCAGCGGCTGAGGACCCCACGGGTGGATGGGAGGGAGTTCAGTCAGGCATGAGAGGACTCCACAGGTGGAAGGAGGGAGGATGGGAGGTTGTTTAGGGTTTAGGGTTACAGTTTCGGGTTAGGGTTTAAGTTTGGGGTTTAGGGTGAGGGTTAGGGCGGCAGGGTCTAGGAGTCTGGGGCGTAGGGTTCGGGTTGGTTCGGGTTAGGCAGTAGTGATAGGATTTAGTGTTAGGGTTAGGAGTTACGGTTAGGATTAGGTTTGGTTAGGGTTAGGGTTAGTGGTTACAGTGGGGGTTAGGGTTAGTGGTTACAGTTTGGGTTAGGGGTTAGGGTTAAGGCATCAGGGTTAGGGTTAGGGGTTAGTGGTTAGGGTTAGCGTTTAGGAATAGGGTTTAGGATTAGGGTTAGGGTTACGGTTAGTAGTTATGGTTCGGGTTAGGGTTTAGGGTTAGGGCACTAGGGCCCAGGAGCCTGGGGCACAGAGGGTCTGTTTGGGTTGCCATGGGGCACCCTGACCCCTCTGCCAGCTCTGAGTGGTGCAGACAGTTATTTGGGAACTGCTGAGGTGCTGCTGGTGTTCGCGCTGTTATCAGAGCTGGTTTAGGGTTATGGTTAGGGTTGGTTAGTGGTTAGGGTTAAGGTTAGGGCGGCAGGGCCAGGAGCCTGGAGCAGAGAGTTAGGGTTTAGAAATAGGGTTTAGAGTTAGGGTTAGAAGTTACTGTTACAGTTTAGGGTTAGGATTTATGGTTAGGGTTTAGGGTTAGGGTTAGGGGTTAGGTTTAGGGGTTAGGGTTAGGGTTAGGGTTTAGGGTTAGGGCGTTGTCATCAGAGCTGGGCCAGAGAGCCAGCCGGGAAGTGTCTCCCACGGAGGAGCAGTGACACCCGGTGGCCGGTCAGGGTAATGCAGAGAGTTGGTATCGCTGGGAGGAGAGTGGCACCCAGTGGCCAATCGGGGTAATGCGGCGTGGCCAGCAGGCATCAGCCTCTTGCCCTCGGGTGGTGGTGGGAGGGTGACGTGCACTAGAGAAAAAATTGGGGGGTCTGTGTCCCCTTCATCACCTGGCTCCACCCCTCATGGCGGCCATGACGTCTGCTCCTTCATAAAGACCGACTCATCTCCTCTTCCCCCGGGTACGTTTACACCAATATCACCGTCAGTCAAAGAAAATAGGAAACAGAATTTACTCCGAGTCCATCTAAATAATGAAAATCTCTGATTTAAAAACAGAACGCTGCTGACACAAGCAGAACATCTAAGGTGCATGACCGGCCTTCTCTAGCCCACCCGACCTCCTATTGGCGCAGGGTAAGGCTGGGGGAGCTTCTAAGCTCCTATGGGAAAAGGGCAGATCTGTTTATCTAGGGCACCTAAGTACCTATGCGGGTGGGACAGGGCTCATGGGGCTTCTCCAGGCAGCTGAGCTCCTATGGGGGGCAGGGCGGGGTTGATGGGGCTTCTCTTGGCAGCTGAGCTCCTATGGGGGCAGGGTGGGGCTGACGGGGCTTCTCTTGGCAGCTGAGCTCCTATGGGGCCTGGGCAGGGCTGTGGGGGCTTCTCTAGGCAGCTGAGCTCCTGTGGGGGCAGGACAGACCTAAGGGGGCTTCTCTAGGCAGCTGAGCTCCTATGGGGTCAGGGTGGGGCTGACGGGGCTTCTCTAGGCAGATGAGCTCCTATGGGGGCAGGACAGAGCTAAGGGGGTTCTCTAGGCAGCTGAGCTCCTATGGGGGTAGGGTGGGGCCGACGGACGTCTCTAGGCAGCTGAGCGCCTATGGGGGAAGGGCGGGGCTGTGGGGGCTTCTGTTGGCAGCTGAACTCCTATGGGGCAGGGCGGGGCTGACGGGGCTTCCCTATGCATCTGAACCCCTATGGGGTCAGGGCAGGTGTCACATTACTGAAATTATCTGGGACCACATAGATCGTTGGTGCAACGAAGGTCCTGTAGGGGCATCAAATCTTAGGTAAAGGGGCTCATATAAGGTGTCTACGACCGGGTTATGGTCTACTGATTAGGATTATGCTGTCTGTGTGTGTGTATCTTGTTTGTAGCTAGAGTTATGAAGATTGGTGTATAGTGTCTGTATTTCAAACTTACGCTTGCTTTTGGGTGAAATCCCACAGAAAGTTACTGTTAGCTCCGCCTGGCCTTCCTGATGGCCCATCAAGTTCCCATCAAACTAACAATGAACTGTATAGATGCCTGTCCACACCCGAGCTTCCCCAGGAATGTGGCCTGGCTGCTCAGGTGCTGAATCTTGAAGAGTCATGTAACTGGACCACATGGCTCTGAAACTCCATTTTACAACTGGACTCTGATTAGCAAGAAGGAGGCGGTCTCCACCCACAAGAGGAAGTCTATATAAACCCGGGAGAAAGATCTCCATTTGGTCTTTTAATCTCCAGTCTGGCTCCTACTTCTGGATGGGACTTTGCTACAAAGGGGCGGTCTGGCCAAAGGATTGATGACCCATTCCTCCTGGGAATGTATTCCAGAGACTCTGATTTGAACCTGCAGTTAGTCTACAACTGATGCAAGCCATGACTGCATGTATTTGATTTCCTTTAACCATTCCTAACCCTCACCTAGATCTTTTTCCTTGTATAATAAACCTTTAGATTTTAGATTCTAAAGGATTGGCTACAGTGTGATTTGTGGGTAAGATCCGATTTGTATATTGACCTGGGTCTGGGGTCTGATTCTTTGGAATTGGGAAGAACTGTTTTATTGGGGTATTGGTTTTTACAACCATCAGTCCCCAGGACAGGTGGCTGCTTGTGGTGATACTGGGAAGCTGGAGTGTCTAAGGGAATTGCTTGTATGACTTGTGGCTAGCCAGTGGGGCGAAACCAAAGTCTTTTCTGTGTGGCTGGTTTGGTAACCCTTTGGGGTGGGGAAACCCCAGCTTTGGGCTGTAATTGCCCCTTGTGAAGCAATTTGTCCTGATGTGACACTCTCAGTGGGTCACACCAGGAAAAGCACCGTCACATCTGTCCTGGTGGAGGGGCCAGGTGGGTGAGGAATACCTTTTACTGGACTGTAGAAAAGTGATTGAGGACATCACCCTAATCTAGTGGACTCCAGACTTCTCACATTGTGCCCTCTGATCCATGTCTGCAGCCCCTCTGAAGCCATGGTCAAGAACCAGGGTTGGGAGTGGTGCTTTGGCTTCCTGAAGAGTGGGGTGTAAACAGGAGTAAGGGGGATGGGGTCAGTCTGGGAGCTAGGGGCCCATGTTGGGGGCCAGGTTGGGGAAGAGCTGGGGGAAGAGTAGGGCTCTGTGTTGCTCCTTCTCTGCCCTCTTTGGGGGCTGGCTTGGGCCCTGAGATGCCCCCATGAATGTTCCTCTGTGCCCCCATAGGAGTCATGCCCCACATTTTAGGAAACAGGATAGCTCAGTGGTTAAACCATTGGTTTATCTACCCCAGGGTTGTGATTTCAAGCCCTGAGAGAGCAGCACAGCCCAGGTGAAAGAAGGCAGAACCTTAACCCGTAAGAGCCACTCCCAAGCATCAAGCTCATCTCAGTTGTTTGGCAGCAGGCACCATGACTTAGTTGGTTAAAATGCCTGTCCTGTAAACAGGAGATCCTAGGTTCAACTACCTATGGTGCCTTGTTGGGGGTGTTTGTTATGGGGGTGTAGCTCAGTGGCAGAGTGTTTGTCTGCAGATCAAGCGGTCCTTGGTTCAAATTCAAGTGCCTCCTTACAAGATTTTGGGGATTGGTCCAGCTTCGAGCAGGCGGTTGGACTAGGTGATCTCCTGAGGTCCCTTCCAACCCTGACATTCTGTGATCAGTGTTTAAAGTGACCCCTACTGGCTAAGCAGGGGCTAGTGATGCCAAAGCCCAGGGAAAGGGAGAACAAGTGCAGGGGCCCTGGCACCAGAACCTTGGCCCTGCAGCCCTGCCCCCTTCCACCCACAGCCCCATCCACTAGTCACCCCTGTTCTATCCCTTCCCCCACTGCCCCACCCAGCTCACTCCTTTACACACACCCTGTCTGTGGCCTGAAGGCCAGAGGAGCTCTGTGCCCTGGCTGCAGCACCCAGGCCATAGGGAGCAGTGAGAGCTCCTCCAACCCTGGGGCTGCCCTTGGGGAAATTTTCCAGGGCGCCATTGTGTGTCCCTGGCTGAACTGGAAAAGTTCCTGATCATTTCCCCACTTGCTGAACCATGATTAGGGTGTGTTTGTAGTGAATGACGTTGCTGTCCATTGATAATTCCCTGCCATGACAATTCAGACACACCCTTTCCCCATCATAGCCCCAGCACATCAGTGACTCCAATAGCAGGGGCAGTTTCAGTCTCACCCCTTTCTTCTTCCACTGGGTGTTGAATGACCTGCCAGGGTTCAGAACATTAATTCTCTAATTCCATTGATAAACTGACTGAAATCCCTGGTCAGAAAAAGCAACACATCCCTGCATTGGCTGGGAATCAAACACAGGTCAATTGTTTGGAAGGCAGCTAGGCTCACCACTATGCCACTTGGAAAACACATCCTCTATTATGCTTGACAAATGACTCACTCCCACAGAGGTAAAGAGCTGCCTGGAGGCAGGCTGCCAGCTATGAGCAGAGGCAGGTTCCTAGAGAGAATAAAAGATGGGGACATGGGCTCTACATCCCAGCCTGAGGTAACTCCATCCCTGCCTTCAGAGAAGGGAACTGAAAATGGATTACCATAATGACAAACTTTACTCCCAAAGGAAGGAGACAGCTCCCTTTAAAGCACATTTTCAACAGGTTCCTTCTACATACAGATGGTTTTGCTGCTGCTGCTGATTCCAATCCTTGAGCTTGCCTGGATAAGGAAGTATTCAGGCTGTCCCTCAAGTGAAGACGGGAGATGATGTTTTTGACAGGGACGACTGCCTCGTCTTAAGGGTGTTTGTCGGTCACCTAACCTGGTGGGTGCTGGGTACATGCAGGCAGCCCCCACTCCTGGGTCTCTCCTGAGGAAATAAAGTTTCTACACAAAATACCAAAGCTTTTCACCAGAAGTAGGGAAAGAAAATGGCCACGAAGGGCCAACACATAAAGAATATAACACAACACCATTCTTAAGGGGTAAGCCATTATTTTGTGTCAGAATTATTGATCAAGGTTCAGTCAGTGTGGCCTCCACTGGTGCAAAAAATTCACACACAGTAGTTATGTTACAGTGATGCTGGGGTTGTGTGTTCAAGCCTTATCTAGATCACTAGTTTTGCGGGATTTGATAGCAGCCTTCAACTACCCAAAGGCAGGTTGCAAAGAGGATGGAGCTCAGCTGTTCTCAAGTGGTGGCAGATGACAGAACAAGGAGAAATGGTCTCAAGTTGCAGTGGGGGAGGTTTAGGTTGGATGTTAGAAAACATTCTTTCACTGTGGGCAGGGGGAAGGAGAAGCACTGGAATGGGTTACCTAGGGAAGTGGTGGAATCTCCATCCTTAGAGGTTTTTAAGGTCAGGCTTGACAGAGCCCTGGCTGGGATGAGTTAGTTGATGTTGGTCCTCCTTTGAGCAGGGGGTTGGACTAGATACCTCCTGAGGTCTTTTCCAACCCTGAGAGTCTATGATTCTAAGGTCCAGACTGGTAAACTACCAGACTGAACAAGTCATGTTATCGATGGTGACATTAGAATTGAAGGATTATATCACATTATAAAGCATTGTAAATAAAAATGTAATCTGCACTTGAGCTTTCTGTTGTCTTCTAGAACAGTGGCCCTCAAAGATTTTTGGCTGTGGCCCCTTTCCCCGGCGTGGCGTCCGCTCGTAGCCCCCAGGGTATGTCTGCAAAATGCCGCTGAACAGAAAGCTTCTGCTTTCTGTGGCGGCATTTTGATGGTACAAAAATAGACCTCCCAGGAGTTCGGCGGTCTCCCGGACAGGATCGGCGGCAGACCGGGGGTGGTCTCACGCACCCCTGGGATGTGCGCACCCCACTTTGAAGACCACTGCTCTAGAAATGCCCCTGGGCTCCCTGCACTTCACAGCAGAAGTGAAAGGAGAAGCCCCTAGCACAGCACTGAGATCCAGGCTGATGCATCGGGGTTGGGGGAATTGACTTCTTAGCTGCTGAGCAGGGAACCAGGGCAGTTCTCTGGGAATCAAAGTTCCCAGCCTGACTCAGCTGCTTCATTGCCACCTGGAGTCCTGTAAACTTAGACTGTCCCCGAGGCCAGGCAGCTGCTCAGGGAGCTTTCCTGGTGTCCCCGGCAGTTCAGGAATTTCCCACACTAAGGGCCTGAGTTCAGCCATCTGGAAAGGCAGCAGCTTTGCTCCCTCCTTCAAAACAGAGCTCCAAGGCCGTGGTTCTCAACCAGGGATCCAGAGCCCCTTGGGGGGCAGCGATGGGGTTTCAGGGAGGGCTCTACCAAAATAAACCAGAAATCAGGGCTGACATTGGACTGAAATCTGAGCCCCACTGCCTGGGACTGAAGCTGGTGCAACTGAACTTCATGGGGCTCCTGTGTTGTGGTGTCCTGCACAATCGCTCTGCTGGCCACCCCCTAACAACAGCCCTGGCTGTTAACCTACTGGACATGCAGAAGAACAGTTGCTGTGGCACGGGTGAGCTGTGGAGTTTTTATATCATGTTGGCAGGGGCCACAGAGAGAAAAAGGTTGGGTACCCCGGCTCCAGGGAATCCTGGAGAATAAATTTTCCATCCGACTCTGGGCTGCCAACTCTCATGATTTTACCTTGAGTCTCATAAGAATTATTGTTTTTCTTAAAACCCCAGATTCTGGAGTCAGGTGGAGATGTGATGATTTCAGCCTTCGCTCTTAAAGACACAGGACATTCCTAGCCCTTCTGGCTGTGGAGAAAGATTCAAAATGGGCACCCCGGTCTGCCCTAATAGCTCATCATGCAGAAAGTCAATAAACAGATCCCCAAAGCTATTAATTTTACAGAATCTCATAATTGTAAAGCCCAGCTCATGATTTTTAGGGAGCCTGACTCAGGGTTTTGAATGTTCGGGGTTGGCCGTTCTGCAGACTGAGAGCTGGGCCCCCTCCTTCACATCCAGTACCCCCAGACTGTTCTAAAGCATTAACTCTTTCTTCTCCATCATGCCTCTGTCATTCAGCTGGGAATCCCCATTCCTAGATTGTCTTTTCCACAGCCAGTGAATTCCCCACAGGGCTGTTCTGGGAGCTTCTAACCTCACATCACCCCTTTGTGACCCCCAGGGACCCTGCAGTGACAGCAGCTCCATGCTGGGCCCTGGGGAACAGTGAAGGTTACCTCAGGTGACTTCCAGCCAGCAGTGCAGTGGGGGTGTAAAGACAGAGTTCCTGTCCTGGCACTGTACTGCACCCTGGAAGCAGCCCATCTGACTCCTAGGTGAAGATGTGCAGGATGCAGCTCTGCATCTCCCTTGAAGTGTAAACAGGGAGAGAATTTGCTCCTCTTTTCTATGTGGAGCAAATAAAGACAGGCCAAATTGTTTCCCGGGCTGTAAGGAATAAAGACAAGTTAGCAGAGGATGGTTTCGATCCATCGACCTCTGGGTTATGGGCCCAGCACGCTTCCGCTGCGCCACTCTGCTATATGTATTTCTGCCTTCATGATTCATTCACAGTGTCAGTCTCTGTAGTTGGCTGAGCTCACAAGCTGTGCACGCAGGAGAGTTGTGCCCATGGGATTTAGACTCTTTCTAGGCAAGTGATTGTTCAAGTGTCACATCTCCAAAGATGAACTGAAATGTGGTGGCTGCATTCGTCTCTGGGGTCTCCTCAGTCTAATGATTCAGCAAAACTAGCCCCTTCCCCCGCTTTTCCCCTGGAGAGATCCAGCCAGTCAAAGACATCCTGCCTGGCCCCCAGCCTGGGGGAACTTTGTTTTGCAGCAGGGCAGCCTGGGAGACGTAGTTCCTTAGAGGTGCTGGCTGGGAGAGGATGAGAGGTCGGAGAGCGTCAGCCTGGCATGGGAGACTTCCCTTACCTGGGTTGAAGCAGGTCGAAGCACGTCCCAGGCAGGCTGGGAGATGTAGTACCGGACTCTCCCGGGAGCGAAGGTGCCATTGTGCAGGGAGATGCCGAGCTGGGCTGTAAACGTGCCTTGGATTCTGTAACTTGGGCAGGGCCATTGAAGCCTCTCCTGGAGCAGAGAAGAGTTTTGTGGGAGATCCTGAGACAGGGACACCGCTGGACTGGGAGAGGGGCACTCTCTGCTGTCAACAGGGCCTGGGGGGCCCAGGAAGGGGAGGCAAACCCCCGAGGTGGGAGAACTGGGAGGAAATGGATCTCACACCAGCCATGCAGGGTCACACCCGTGAACGCGGAGGAGTGTGGAGTGTCAGGAGATTCAAGCAGCCATCCAGGGGATTTTGATGACATGGTTATGGAGGAGGATGAAGCGGCTGGGTGTAAAATCAGCTGTTCTTAATGGGGGAGCAAAGGCATCAATTATTACATTAAAAACTCTTTAGGGAAGTAGCTGGATGTGGTCACTAAAAGTTTCTTTGTGTTCACATCTGTCCAGGGATGAGGAATAAAGCAGTAATGGGGGGAGGAGCTCTGAACTGAAATCGGGTGTAGAGAGAAATGTGTTCAACCCCAGTGAGACTTGATGTGTGGGAGAAATAACAAGTAATCCCAGCTCCTTCCCCCAAGCCTTAGGTGGGGATTAGCTGCCAACAGCTGTGGCTGCTGTTCTGAGTGGAGAGGGATAAGCTGTCTGCCTGTGGGTGCAGCCCACCAGCTGGTTCTCCTGGGGTGGAAGGTGAGTGGCTGGTCAGGGATGCACCGGCTGGGGTCTGAAATATGAACAGGGGGTCTAAGGAACCAGTCTCCAGTGGGGGTTGAGGATGCTGAGGCAGGGGAGTCTCAGCATCACAGTTAGCAAGAGTCAGAGCTGCTTGGGGGTGAGCAAGGGGGGGAATGGCCCACGTGGATTTTCAGTGCATCCCTTTCATGACTTGCCCACAAGAACTGGCAGCCCCCGGCTTCCTCATTGCTCTGGGGTTGTGCGCTCTGTGGGAAGGGGCCTCTAGAAACTGGTATTTCCAGCTGCATTAAAGAGTCATAAAGGAGAATGAAAAGTTAAGGCCTTCCAAAAGTGTGTGCGTGCATGTGTGTGTGTGTGTGTGTGTGTATGTTCATGTTCGCTGGATGGAAGGGGGGTGCAGAAACTACTCTGCTCTACTTTCTTTTCACTGATTTACTTTAGAAAATCTGAATCAGGGAAGCAAAACCACTTGCCCGTTCTGACGTTTGAACTCATTTATTCTTTTGCAGAAGAATAAATGGACACAAATCTGACATCAGGAATAATAACATTCAAAAACTAGTAGGAGAACACTTCAACCTCTCTGGCCATTCCATTACAGACTTGAAGGTGTCATTTTTAAAACAGAAAAACTTCCAAAACAGACTCCAACAAGAAACTGAAGAACTGGAATTAATTTTCAAATTGAACACTATAAACCAGGGGCTAAATAGGGATTGTGGATGGCTTTCTCATTACACTGATTGCATTTCTGTAGTTAAATTACCTTCAATAGTTCTTATATCCTGTCAGACACAGAGATCTACTTCAAAAGGTTTTTTTTCCTTCTGCTGATAAAGGCCCATGCAAATTAAACAGCCTCTTAGAATTGGTATGTTAATGTACAACTTTTTTTTATTTTTTGCTTTCTATGTATATAAATACATCTTACTTCTGTTCCATTCTATGCATCCAGTGAAGTGGGCTATAGCCCACAAAAGCTTATGCTGAAATAAACTGGTTAGTCTCTAAGGTGCCACAAGTCTTCTTTGTCTTATTTACGGATATAGACTAACATGGCTTCTAATCTTAAATCCATTACTAGGAAGGCTCTTCAGCCAGGTCTTCCAAAAGGCCACTCTCTAGAGGCTTTTGTGACATGATGGACCTTAAAATAGCCCCCTGTAGCCCACGTGTTCATCATTCATATATGGTTGTGATAGTTCATAAAAGCATTCCATGTAAGTTGTCATATGAAAAGTCATGATCTGCTGAAACCCATCACTCTGTCCAAAAATGGACATCATTATTGTGTATGAAGTGATGCACTTTGCTGTCATTGAAATATGCTGTATGTTTGCTAGTAGCATTCAAAAGACCCCCAGCCCAGGAGGATGTTCAATGACCATTAACCAGCAGGGGAGGTGTAATGAAGGGATTTGCAATTCAGTGACAGATGCCCAAGCACCACACTATGGGGACTGCTCAAGTCTATGACTCAGTTGCACAAGACCACACAAGGGGGAATCCCCAACCTAGTGACCTAGCAAAACCTACGTGGACATACCTGGGCAAGTGTTTTCTAGGCACATGATCTAAGGATATAAAATAGAAGACTGTGGCAACATGTTTTTGGCTTTCTCTGCACCCCTCCACCTATCCTGCAAGCGGCAGGAAACCTGAGAAAATGAAGGTCGTCTGAGGAGACGGCAGGCAGGTTTCCATCAGAATTCACTGTATTAAAGATGGTAACATCCAGTAGGGTGAGAAAATTGCTTGACCTAACTACTGCCTTGGGCAATAAGGTGTAAAGTTTAGATTGTGCATTTATATTTTATTTTCTACGGTAATTTACTCTGATCTTGTATGCCTGCCACTTATAATCTTTAAAAATCCATCTTTCTGTAGTTCATCAATGTATTTTATGCTGTACTTAAAATAGTGTACTTTGCTTGAAGTCCTTGGGAAATCTCAGCTCCATTACAAGGCTGAAGCATCTATTATTCCCAATGAGGCAGGGGTGAACTGGGTAATAAACTCACACTGGTCAGGCTTCTCACGAGGGAAAGATGGTATAGTCTACAGGTGCAAGACTGGAGAGCTGGAGCGAACTGGCTGGAGGATCTCTAGCATTAGTTTTATGAGTTGCTGGGTGAAGCATTCATGTAACTCAGTTGGGTGTGTCCTTACCTGTAGATCTCTGTGTAAGTGCAATATCTGACAGATTCACAGCTTGTCACAGCATCACAGTGTGAGAAGGAGCCCAGGTGGTGGGACACGGAGCTCAGCGGTCCCACAGTTCAGGTTGCAGCCCGTAGATCCCATCACAGACTTTCAACAACCATGGCAGCTGTTCACTGAGACCGAGATAGAGACATGCCAAAAGAGTGATCTCCAGACATCAAACTGTCTGGAATTCTGTGATCAGAGAGGACCCTGCTAGTGGAAAATGCCTTTGGAAAAGTCCCTTCGGTCAGCAAATGTGGTCGTACAGTGCTTAGTGCTCTGTGTTGTGGACTCACAGATGGACGTTGAGTTACGGTGACCTTTTCCTTGTCTCCAAATTTCTTAGGTGCCTCCTTCCTACACTTGTCAGAAAAAACAACTGGTTTCTTTTGCAAGCATTTGCATTGCTAGGCAAAGGCAGTCTTCTCTGTCTCCTCAAAAGATGGGAAGAACAGACATGTTCAGCAAGGCACCACTGGGAGCTACACCATTAACCTCTACTCTACCTGGCATCTGCCTTGGACAGCTTAGCTATGGTGCTGCTGTCTGGGACTTTTCTCCTAACTCTCCATTTTTCGTCAATGCCAATCAAAAGGAAGGTGACCGGAGAGTAAGTCTCCAGTTCCTGCAAGAGCTGCAGAGATTGCGCTATCAGGATCTGGGTGTGTAGACATCCCCAGTGAATCACAAGGACACGTGGAACTGGATCTTGTGTTGCAGCAATTGAGTCGAAGTAACCATTATGTCAATGACAAATCCCAGCAGTCTTTTCATCAACTCCAGGCTTGTGAACTGATTATTTCTAGTGCTCCTCTTCAAAGAAGCCTTTTCCTTAGCAAGCAATTACTTGGATTGCCAAGGGACGTCTCTTCAGTTTCCTGGAAAGACACAGGAAAATGTGATGAGAAGACACAGAAGCCTTACAACAAGGCACCACTGGGAGTTGAACCCAGGATCTTCTATTTACAAGGCAAGGGCTTTAACCAACTAAGCCATGATGCCTTCCTCAACAACAGTTTTGCAACTGTTCCACTTGATGTTCCAAGCCAAGACCTATAAATTCCAAAGTACAGATGTTCCTCATTTCCCTCAAAACTTGCAGCTCTTGAGCTATCTGGCTCTCTGTGCAGAGAAAACCAGAGCTGAGTTGACAGAGGGGTCGAACATGTGCTGCTCCCCCCAGCCACTGTGATCATATAGTGGTTAGTACTTTGCATTTCCTGTTGGTATCCAGGAAGCGGCCGGGTGAAAGAATGATCCCTGGAGCTCCATTGGCTGGAAACCAGCCAATGGGAGCTGTAGGGGTGGCATTTGGAGGTGCAGGCAGCGCACAGAGACTCTCTGCCCCCTCCCTCCCCGGGGCAGCACGCACAGATGTGCCAGCAGCCAGCCGCTGACCAGGAACTGCCTGTGGTAAGAGCCTCTCAGCCAGACCCTTCACCCCAAACCCCAGCCCAGAGCTGCCTCCCAGACCCCTCCCCTCGTCCCTCACCCCAGTACTCTGATCCAGCCCTGAGCCTCCTTCTTGACCCAAATTCCCCTCCAGAGCCTCCACCCCTCACTCCCTCCTGCACCCAAACACTCTGCCCCAGCCCAGAGCCCCCTCATGCACCCAGATTCCCTCCCAGCCTGCACCCTTCACCTGCCCCCGCACCCCAACATGCTGTGTGAGATGCCAGATTGCCAGGCAGCTGTGTTGGTAAAAAGACAGGTGTGTTTCTGTGGTGCAATGGGTGAGCACGTCCAGCTGTTAATTAAAGAGATGGTGGTTTGAGCCTGCCCAGGGACAGCACTAATCCTGGGCTACTTCTTTTCTCCTCAAGACCAGCTCTGAGCCTCAAAGGTCCCCGTTTGCAACCTGGAAACGGTCCCTCAGTGATTTCAGCTGGTGGCCTGAAGAATGTGCTGGATGCGACTCAGAAACCCACATCCCAGCAGCCATGCTCAGGGCTCAGCCTTAATCCTGAAGGCCGAGCGCAAAACCTTCAGCTCTTTGCCTGGCTCATCAGGGAAGTGCGGCCATGCTGCCCAAGCCTGAGTCACATCCACAGCCTGGCTCGCCCCGGCTGACGGAGCGCAGAGCCACGTGAGTCACTGGCAGGTGGAATCGGGAGCCTCGGCTTTTTCCCCTGACAGCCACCCAGCGCTGCCTAGTGTCCCGAGAGCCTCCCTCCTGTTCTCCTGCAGCAGCCACCTGCCGGTGTGGGTGGGAAAAGGGGATGAGGAAGCACTGCTGCCTCAGGCCGGGATAGGAGAACCTCACCAGGTGCAGGCCTGTCTCATGCCTTCAGTTCAGGCAGCCAGAGGTGCATGGGAGCTCCCTGGCAGGCCACCACCTCAGCCACCTCATGGCCCAAGCTCTTGATGCTCTGCTTGTCACTGCCTCGCTTGAAGGCCCAGAGCGAAAAGAAACAAACACAGGCCCAGCAGAGGATGGTTTCGATCCATGGGTTATGGGCCCAGCACACTTCCGCTGCACTACTCTGCTTCTTCTTCTTCATGTGTTGTACCCAGCACCGAGCATCCACACTAGCACCATGAGAGCTCTAGCACTGGCAGGCGGATGTGCAGGTTGCTATGTACCCCCAGACTGGCATTTCTGTGCACCATGGATCAGTTTGTTTGGCTGTTAGTAGATGAGGATTGTTCAAGCCCACCATGGCAGGTTGTAGATATTTTGATGTGCCCAGAGCCCCCACCCCAAACTCTACCCTCCCACATCTGCCTAAGGCTGTGGGAGGGAGTTTGGGTAGTGGGAAGGTCTAGAGTGCTGGGGAAGGGGATTTGGGTGCCATACTTAGGCTCTGGGATGCAGTTTGGGTGCTTGGTGCAGGCTCCAGGACGGAGTAGAGTGGACAGTTACTTTCCTTGTCTTACATATGCCACTCCTCCTAATACATCCCAGAATGATAATTAGCCTTTTTCACAACTGCATCACGTCGTTGACTCATATTCAATGTTAGATCCATAGCCAGTTATTCCTCATTTTGCAGGTGTGCATTTGATTTTTCCTTCCTAAGTGTGGTACTTTTCACTTGTTTTTATTGAATTTTATCTTGTTGATGTCAGATGTTATGTCATAACAGCTATCAGGCAAATGACTGGCTCCCACATGATTTGAAAGAGCAAGACAAAGCCTTGAAACTCCACCTGTGCTTAGCTATGGAGCTACAGGTCCCAAAGTCCCCCTGAGATCTGAGCTCAGCCTGCAGTATTCAGTGATCTGACAGTGCCCCTTACGCTATGGGAGCAGATGGGGTCACAGTCTCTAGACACCTGTGACCCTCAGCTGGCAGCTTGTATTCTGCACTCACAGCTTCTCTGCAGCTGCTCCCTCTCTCTTCTCCCCTCTCTCTGCTGCTCTCTCCCTCCCCTTGACTTTCTCAGCATCAGGCCCACAGTGCTTCCCACCAACCTGAGGCTGCACTTTCTGGGCCTGTCCCTGTGGATGTGGGCTTTTAGCCTGCTTCCTAAGCACTCATCAGGAGAAAGGGGCCTTTCCAGGAAATTGTTGTGGCTTGTGGGAATCCGTGTGTGGCTCTGGACTCGCCCAGGATTCGTTTGGTGACTGGCACGCACAAATATTAGAAACCAACTGCTAAAACAAGGGCTCAAATACAGGACCACCCAGTTAAAAGCCTCATGGTCTATCAAAGGAGCTAGCTTGGCTTGCTAAAAATATTCACCCCTTCCACCACAAGTGCAAGAGGGCAGGCAAAAGGCAAAAAAAGTCCCGGGGAATCTCTCCTCTTTTTCTTCACAGCTACTGCCCCTCATCTGGATTCTTCTTCCTCCCTCCTGTGCATCTTTGGGACTAAATCTCCCCACCTAGACAGCCAGTCCGTCCGCTGCACCCCAATGCCCCATGCCTAATCCTCCCGGCAAAAGTCCTGCACCTGGCTTCATAGAATTAAGTCTCAAATCTTCCTGGAGCTCTTCTGTCCAGGGAGTCTCTGTCCTCCTCAGTAGTTGACCCAAGAAACACAGTGTCCACCTTCTCCAAAGAAGTGGTTGGCAGCATTTTGACTGTGTAGCCTAATGGATAAGGTATGTGATTTTGGATAAAGTGATTGAGAGTTTGAGTCCCTTTGTAGTTGGTTTTGTGCAGTTTTATCTTTCTGCTGAAAATCCTGCTGTCTTCAGGGCTGGAACCTCTTTTCTGGCCACTCTGACCAATATTCTGGCTTTAGCTAAAGGCCCAGGAAAGAGTTGGGGTTTGGGCACATGGACGCTTTTACAAAAGCCCCTTCCCCAGTACTGCCCTATCTCAGCTGTGCAGAAGAGCTTTTGTCCCCAGTCCCTGCCTCCTCTGGCACCAGCGCCGAGAGCCACCTTGCATCTCTCTCCTCCTGCCAGAGTGGGTGGAAGAAGAAGTCATGTGGGAAAGACAGCTCCCGTCTCTCATTGTTAAAGGTGAGGTGGGCCAACTAGGAGCAGAAGCCCAGGCTCTGTTGTCCTGCTGCTGAGCTCAAAATCAGGGACTCACCTCAGGTAAAGGTGCTGCTGGGCTCCCAGAAAACAAGCCACCAGTTTGCAAAGAAAGATGAAGAGGCCTGCCAAAGCCTGGGATTAAACCAAGGACCTTTAGAGCTTCAGTCTAATGCTCTCCCAACTGAGCTACTTTGGCAGCTGTTTCAGCCACCCCCAAAGGACATCATTTGGAATGGCCCATGAAGACAAGATTTGCTTTTCCCTGCCTTGCTCAGCTTGACTTGCTTCCTCACCCCATTTCTGCCTAGTTCTTGTACTGACCTGGTGGCGGAAGAGGACTGGGGGAGCAGTGACGTGGGGAGGAAGTTGAGCTGAACCCTGAGCTACACTAGACCCTGGTGGTGAGAGTCTGGACACCACTTGCCACCCCACCCTGTTGTCCTGGCTTCCCCACTGGACGTCATTTGGGGAGGGAAGTGGGGTTCTGCCTCCCCTCCCCGATGTTCACACCCCAGAGGAGTATGAACAGGAGAACGAACGGCTGCTCCACACTCCCCCCGGAGGAACCCGATGCCCTTAGCTGTGGCAGTGAGAAGTGTCTGGGGGCCGACAGGCCTGTCCCCAAGGAGCTGGAACAGCAGCTGCCACCTCCCCCTCGGCTCCAGGCTGTGGGAAATGCTCCTTGCCTGGCTGCAGGGGCAGATGCTGCTCCACGCTCTGGAGAGCATCTGGACTGGTCTGTCAAACCCCCTTCACTGAGCCAGTCTGATAAGGTCCCAAATGCCCTCTCCTCCCTGACAGCTGAGAGTCTGTGCAGATATCAACCCCCGCACCAGCCCCCACAGCCAGCAGCAATGCTCTCCACCCCAGCCCCACAGGGGCACTCAATGCCCTTCATGGGGGGAAATGGCTCCTTGGTGTCCAGCTTCTAGACTGAGACCAGGAGAGACCCGTGTGTGCCTCACTTGGTTGGAGAGAAGAGACCTGATGAGAGCTGATCTCCTTCCGTCTCCCCTACCATGCTGCTCAGGTTTATTGTCACTGACATAGTCAGTGCTTCCCTTCAGGGCCGGCCCTAGAGGGGTGCAGGGGCCAGGGACAATTCACTGCCTTTGCACCCCAGAGTCTGCCCCTACTCCACCCCTTCTCCCACGTTGCCACCCCACCTCTTGCTGCCCCTGCTCTGCCTCTTTCTATCTTCCACCCCCTCCTCCAAGCGACATCAGGAGTCTGTATGAAGAGGTAATTGATACAGGTAATTGTGCACCAGGCAGGGTTGTTTGGAAGCCAAAGACTTGATGCTTCTGTCCCACTCCACTGTCAAGTTTTAGCAAACTAGGACAAGTCAACAAATAAGAACAACCCCAGGTATCAGTAACTGCTACAGGTAGCAAATTCCTACAGGTAGGAGTTTCTGGCACTACACCCGTGCAGCTCTGTTCCCCGGCTCTTCTTGGACTCCTGCACTCGGCCCCCACTCTGACCCAGGTAGTTCCAGCTCACATAGGAGATGAGACCCCTGGCCTGGTGACTCCCTCATTACAGAGCCTGGGCTGTCGGTCTGGCTACCTTGGAGCTTTGGCCTCTCCCCATTGCCCCTAGGGACTGCCAGACTCCAGGTCCTGATTTCCCATTAACCCTTCCCCTTCTATTTGTACTGGGAACTAGCCAAGCGAAAACCCCACTAAGTTTTAATAAGGGGCTGACAGACTCCTTACACACATCAGCCTGGGAGTCTCATGGTATAATGGTCAGCACTCAGGACTTTAAATCCTGCAATCTGACTTCAAATCTCAGTGGAACCTTTGTCAGGTTACTGTAACTATCTGGGATTATATAGCTCATTGGTGCAACCAAAGCCCTGTAAGGGCACCAAATAGTACATAAAGGGGGTCATATGAGGTGTTTAAGACCAGGTTATGGTTTGCTGTTTATGCTATTTGTATGTGTGTATCATTTTTGTAGTTAAAGTTATGAATATTGGCTCTCTACTGTCTGTCTTTCCAAATATTGTGCTATGCTGTTGGGGACATTCCAGAACCCTTGGCCTTAGCTTTGTTTACCCAGCTTGATGGCCCATTAAGAACCATCAGCTACACGATGGACTCGGGAGCTTGGAATGCTCCAACCCACATGAGAAATCTAGCAGAGGATGTGCAAGACAGATGGTGGGCAATGGCTGCCACCTAGGAATCCTGAATTATGCACGGTCATATGATCTGCCCATGTGACTCCAGAACTCCATGGGGCTGGACTTTTCACAGCAGGAACAAAGAGATTCTTGTACCTGGGGAAAAGTATAAATAAACCTGCCACAGCTCCTCAATCTTGTCTTCAGTCTCCAGTCTCCAGCCTTGCTCCTACCTCTGGATGGGACTTTGCTACAAATTGAAGCTCTGGCCAAAGGACTGAATGACCCATCCCTCCAGGGCGGTGGTTCTCAAACTTTTGAGAACCACGACCCATTTTTCCTTCCTCAGCTGCCACAGCGGACCCTTGTATGTCCGCCGAAAAGCTGCCGAATGAATTACTGTCGCATTCGGCGGCTTTTTGGCGGACATGCCGAGTGCTCCCGAAAGCCGCCGAATGTGGAAGCAATTCATTCGACGGCTTTTAAGTGGTGGCAGAAGCTCGTGACCCCCTGGGAAGCTCTTGGCGACCCCCGGGGGGTCACGACCCCCAGTTTCAGAAACCCTGCTCCAGGGGATGCATTCCAGAGACTTTGATTTGAACCTACAGTTTATTCTACCACTGATGCAAGCCTGAACCAAGAGATTTGCCATTACTGCATGTATTTGATTTCCTTTAACCATTTCTAACACTCACCTATATCTTTTTCCTTGTATAATAAACCTTTAGATTTTAGATTCAAAAGGATGGGAAACAGCATGATTTGTGGGTAAGAACTAATTTGTATATTGACCTGGGGCCTAATTGTTTGGAATTGGGAAGAACCGTTTTCTTTATTTGGGGTATTGGTTTTCATAACTATTTGTCCCCAGGACAGGTGGCTGCTGGTGGTGATGCTGGCAAACTGGAGTGTCTAAGGGAATTCCTTGTATGACTTGTGGCTAGCCAGTGGGGCAAAACCAGAGTCTTTTCTGTTGGGCTTGTTTGGTTTGTCTCAGAGGTGGAGAAACCCCAGCTTTGGACTGTAAATGTCCTGTTTGAAGCAATTTGTCCTGACTTGGCACTCTTGGTTGGATCCCACCAGGAACAGCACCATCACAACCTTATGTTGGTTTGTGGTAAAACCTTGGAGTTTGAAGTACTCACTTCTGTCTCCAGCTGTGCAAGAGTGAGATGTCTCCTGGTGACTCATGTCAAGAGGTTCAGGTCTTTGGTTAGGTTTCTTGCTGCTTCATCTCATTCTCACAAATTTGATCCATGTGTTTGATGTCCCACCCCCAACTCCTTCCTGGGGCTGTAGCTGAAGCCAGAACATTGGCCTGAGTGACCAAGAAGAGGTTCAAGGGATGAAAAAAATCAGGATTTTCAGCACAAAGGGAAAATTGTTCATGCACAACAGCAAATGGACTCCAGCCCTCAATTATTTGATTGGCAGCCAGACACTTTAGCCATCAGACCATAGGAAAAAAGCTGCTCCAAGGACTTCTTGAGAAAAGGTGGACACCATGTTTCTTGGGTCAGCTACTGAGCAGGACAGAGACTCTCTGGGCACAAGAAGTAGAGTCCCCAATGAGATGTGAGAATTAATTCTATGGAGCCAGGTGCAGGATTTTGATGCAGAAATTTCATCAGATTGAGGCACAGAAAGGACAATGAGGAGGAATCCAGTTGACAGGCAGTGGCTGTGGAGAAAGAGGAAGGGTTCCTTGGACTTTTTTCCCTTGCTTCTGTCTCCTGCCTTGCTTATGTGGTGGAAGGGGAAGTGTTTTCAACACACCTGACTAGCTCAGTTGGTGATGCATCAGTTTGTTAACTTTAGGATTGAAGCCCCTGTTGATCCACTTTGGTTTTAAGTTGCCTTCTCAATGCACTGTCTGTGCTACTGCATGTGGCTAAATGAAGAGAACAAACCCCAAGTTCCTTCTGTGCTTTGGGAGCCAGGTTGGCTGGGGGAATTCTGGATTTCAGATGATGTCAAGCCTGGGCATTGTGACTATTTACCAGTTTCTCTCTCATGAGGGTATTACAGGGGTCACAGCTGTGATGGCCGAGTGGTTAAGGCGTTGGACTTGAAATCCAATAGGGTTCTCCTGCGTAGGTTCAAATCCTGCTCACAGCGAAGCCTACATTTTAGCCAGTGTTACCTGGGGACCCCCTACCCACATTGGGCAGGCGCCCCTTTCTCAGGCAAAACAGGCTCGGATAGCTGGAGGAGGTTGCAATGTCTTTATTCAATGCGACGTCGCATGACGCAGCCCTGTGCTTCTCAGCCAAAAGCAGGGTGCGCCCCGATCAATGGCCGGGTCGTTCTTTTTATAGCTTGATTACATCTCTGGGCGTCAACATTCCGCCACGTACTTATTCGCACAAGGATACAAAGTAAAAAAGTTTTAAAATGTCCACATGCGTACTGAGCATACTAGCTTGAAAAAAACCCCTCTTGCAAAATGTTATGCAAAGCCAAATACAGAAGCTCAAGCAGACAGTGGAAAAACCGCAGACAGTTGAAAAGCCCCTCTTGCAAAATGTTTCAAAACCAAAATACAGAAGTAGACAGGCTCAATCAGTGCTACTTCAAATTGCAGGTATTGAATCAGTCATATTACATTTCATATTACATTAATCAGTCATATTACATTTCATATTACACCAGTCTCAAACCCAGCAATACCCCTCTACACACCCCTGAGAAATTCTCCATTCTCTCCTCACCCCAAGTAAATCCTGGTCTGCTCCATTCATAGAGATCCTGGGACAGCGCCTCACACTGCGTCCCTGAGGTGTCAGGAAAATTCTCAGCACCTCAACCCCCTGCTGCTCCCCTAGTACCCCCTAGATCAGACATAACCCCAGCTGCTGCTCCTTTCTCTACAGTGTGAAAGTCCCCAAGTCAGTGCAGCCAGAGGCCCTGGTTCCAAGGGTGCTACGGGGCTACAGCACCAAGAGAAAAATAATTGGTGCCCAGCACCCCTGCCCAGCACCTCCCACCTGCTAGCAGGCCTGGCTGACAGACTCATCCCCTTCACCCCCAGAGCCTCCTGCCTGCCAGTGATCAGCTGTTCAGTGCTGTGCAAGAGGCACTGGGGTGGTAGGAGCTGGGACAGGAAGGAGTGGGGGAGGGAGAGGAATGGGGAAGGAAGGCCCAGGGCAGGATAGGGTAGGGTGGGAAGAGATGGAATGGGGGCTTGGGGGAACAAGGAGAGTGGGGGCAGTGCCTGAGGTGGAGCAGGGGGTGATGTTGCACTCTGTATGACGTCCTTTTTGTGTACCACAGCTGACAAAAATATCCCAGACAGAGAAGCAGCAGGACAAAAAACAAATACGCATCTGCCGAAGTAGCTCAGTAGTGAGAGTGTTAGACTGAAAATCTAAAGGTCCCTGATTCAACCCCAGGCTGTGGCAGGCCCTTTGATGGGTACCTGTACAGGGGTGGCTTGTTTTCTGGGAGTGCAGCAACACCTTTACCTGAGGCAAGTGCCTGATTTTGAGCTCACAAGCAGGACAACAGAACAGGGGCTTCTGCTTCTCATTGGCCCTCCTGACCTTTAATGGTGAGAGACGGGAGCTGTCTTTCCCACATGACTTATTGGTCAACCCAGTATGGCAGGAAGAGAATGAGGCAGGGAGGCCCTTGGAGATGGGACAGAAACTGGGGACAAAACCTCCTCGGCATAGCTAAGCATGTGTAGTACAAGGGGTGGGGTATCTGTAAAAGTGGCCCCGTGGAACGTGGCAGGGATTCAGGGGCCAAGGAAAAGGTTCTTGATGTTCAGTGCCTTGTAGCAGCGGGACTTGGACATGGGGGGTGTTCAGGAAATGCACATTAATCCCTTTAGGGTAGCTCGCTGGGCAGAGGGTGAGTGGAGGAAGGGCCTCTCTCTCTGGTCCTCCAGGCCAGGGCGGAATGATGGGGTTGGAGTCTTGTTCTTCACATTCGTGGTGTGAGTATAGAAGGTGGTGGAGCTCTGACTAGCGAGGGCATAACTAGTGGACTTTGTACTCTGTGGCACTGGTTACCACTGTTTATGTGTGTATGGTCCTTACTTAAGGTGTGAAAGGAAAGAGCAATGGAAGGAACTGGCTCCCTTCCTCTGGACCACACGGTGTTTGGTGTCATGGGGGGATTTTAATTGTGTCAGCCGGACTGAGGACCGCTGGTCCCATTTTCTCAACTGTCAGAGGAAATGTTTTTACAATGAGCACTACCTGGCACAGGTCTGTAGCGAGGTCAGCTTAGAGGATTTGTTTCTCATGATCTGGAAAAAGGAGTAAACAGTAAGGTGTCAAAATTTGCAGGTCATACAAAACTCCTCTAGATAGTTAAGTCTAAAGCAGACTGTGAAGAGCTACAAACAGAATCTCAAACAACTGGGTGACTGGACAACAAAAT
>ML679465.1:0-12955 GCA_007922305.1 Dermatemys mawii
AAAACCTTAGATCCCGCAAATCCCACAAGAGACACATTTCCCCCCACGCTACTTAACTGTCTCTTGTTGTTTTTAAATATATTATATATAAATATAAAGAGAATTCAGACACAAGCGAGAGGGATGGTTCAGACATGTCATTACAGACCAAATCTCAGAACTCAGTGCATTTGCATGCAGCAGCCATCAAAGAATTCACAGCGCACGTACCATGCTTTGTAAAGAGTGATGGTGCCATTGCATTTGTATTGCAGTGGCACTGAGCCCCAGTCATACCCTGTTAGGAGCTGTACAAACACAGGACAGACAAGTGTAAGACAAACAACAACAGGTAGAGCACGTGGTAAGAGTGAGGGATTTTACAGAGTCTGGCACAGTGTGATCTCTAAGTATCACACATTCAAATAATAATTTGTAATTCAGTCTCTAGGGGACCGTCCCATACAGGGGATACTGGTATGACAGTGCCAAAGGGGGCTGCTCAGTGAAGTTACCAGAACCCCACAGGTACTTAGGGTCTCATCTCCCACCTTTGAGAATCTGGTCCTGTGAGTTTTTCCAGCAACTTCAATAAGCTTTTGATCTGAACTTCTGTCAGACTCCTTTTTTGCACCACCACCCTCCTCCCCCACTTCCAGAGTGTGCTGTGTGTTAGTGTGTGTTGTTGCTATTATAACAAATGTCAGTCTCATTAGCTATTTCTGGTACAGCCCCACTAGTGCTAGGCAGGAATCTTTTGATAAAGCAGCTTTTTGTTTGAAAATGCCGCTTTAGTGAACCTAAAACTTTTTGTGGAAACACGGCTGGTTTGGTGAAACTTTCCTTGGGACGGGTTCTCCCAGCCAGGACAGACGATGTGAGAATAGCCCACGGGTCAGGGCCCTCACCTGGGATGTGAAAAAACCCCACTCAAGTCCCTGATCTCTCCCATTCAGAGCAGTGACTTACTTGTATCTCCTGCCTCTCAGGTGAGTGCACTAGGTGCTGGGGGAGTGGGCTGCTCTCGACTTGTTTGGGAAATTGTGACCTGGTTTCATCCCAATTTGGGACAGAATTTTTTTTTTTAAATATCAAAATGTTTTGTGGGATGGGAAAACCAGTTCCTGCCCAGCAATATACAGGCTGCCCTGTAAAAGGCACTTTCCAAACACAGAAGGCACACTTTGTCTTGAGACTGTAAGCAATTTACAGCAGGGAATCTATGTTAAGGGGAAGGGAAGCAAACTATGTAATTTATCTACAAATCAATAGACCGGATCAAAAACTTGCCATCAAAACATTTTACAAAAAGAAAATATTCAGTCCTCTTCCTCCCTCCCCAATCTGTTCATTTTGGTTGAATTTCATTTATTTTTCTTTGTTTGGACAAAAGCTTTTGAAATGAAAAATTCTGAAAAGAGCCCTCCCCCTCCCGCTACTTTCTGTCTCTTTTTAAAAAAATATTTTCCCCATCCCTCCCTCCCAACATGGGGAAAAGAGTTTTTCGAGGTGAGAGGCAGTAGGGTGGGCTGGTTTATTTTTCTTCCCACCAAAACAAAGGTTTAGTTACTTGTCAATTTTAAACACCAGAGTAACCCCAAATGGGAGGCCCGGCTTCAGCAGGAAATATTTCGGGGGCAGTTCTCTGACTTGTGTTGTACAGGAGATCAGACGACATGACCATCGTGGTTCCTTCTGATCTTGGAGTCTATGACTCGTGTTCAGTTTTCAGTTTGTTTTTTGCTCTAGTTTCTGCTCCAGGTTAAGGACCCTCAGGTTTCCCTCAACCACCGTGACAGCTCGTCCTTGTGACACTTGGGACAGATTTTCAGAACAGCTCAGCTCATTGTATATGGCATCGGTGAGCCGGACACTGGAATGGTGCCTTTCTGGACAATCGACTTTAGCCAAACACAAGTTGCCGGGCTCAATACAGGGGTAAGTGGGGGAAGTTCTCCGGCCTGTGCTAGGCAGGAGGCAAGAGTGGATGATTTAATGGTCCCTTCTGGCCCTAAACAACATGAATCTATTGGAAACCTGGCCACTAATTTTGGTCCCTAACTGGGAGTCACTGTGGGTTACTCTGGTATTTACACAGCCTAGGGGAAATGACTAAATGACTCCAGGAGCTCTCCCGGCCCAAACAATCTGAGCTCAAAGCAATTAATTAAATGCAGATGAGGAGAGATACTGACAAAGTTTCTCCCATTCACAGTTTCTATCAAAATTTAAAATAAATAAATAAATACATCCAGAATTGCAAATATATATCCTGGAGAAACCACTGCTAAAAATGTTTCTTATCAAACTGTGATCAGATCTACTCGAAAACATATTAAAAAAATAAAGTTCATAAGAACAGCTATACGGGGTGAGGCCAATGATCCATCCAGTCCAGTGTCCTGTCTTCCGGCCGTAGCTGGTGGTAGTTGCTTCAGAGGGAATGACCAGAACAGGGCAATTATCAAGTGATCCATCCCGTGTCGTCCAGTCCCAGCTTCAAATGATGTTTCCAAGATCCCCCGGCTACGTCTCAACCTGCTGTGGTTCAGTGTCTCTTCGGCCTTTCCCCAAGTGTAAGGGTCTGTCTTTACACTCAGGTCTCTGTCCCTGTGTAGTAGCTGCTGTTCACCAGGACAGGGCTATTCACAAGTCTGGTTCTTTCGCTCAAAGAGTAGTCACCTGTGTGTGCAAAGGC
This sequence comes from Dermatemys mawii, assembly GCA_007922305.1. NCBI lineage: Eukaryota > Metazoa > Chordata > Testudines > Dermatemydidae > Dermatemys > Dermatemys mawii. Next base: position 2,678 of record ML679465.1, read on the forward strand.
AGAGATCTCAGGTTCCCATCACAGCAGATATGCTGGATTAACTCAGATACTCTGGTGCACTGTAGATACTTGCTATGGAGACAGGAGGTTTTCTTCCCGTCACTACTGTAAATCCATCTCCTGGTGGATGAAGTTCTCAGTTTAGTTAAATCTACATCCCCATCCTCACCCGGGGCCATGAACTTTAGGTAAAGACTGAAAGGACGAGATCACAGAGTGGCTGGGCTTACTCTCTGACACACGGTGTGTGGCTGCTACACCTCCAGATTGAGAGGAGCTCGCTGAGGGGGTTTGGGCACCTAATAAGGATCCCTCCTGGTAGGATTCCTTTGGAACTCCCCTGAACATGTACCACGGGGAGGAGGCCCCAAGGCCAACCCAGGACACGCTGGAGGGATTATATCTACCGGCTGGCCTGGGAATGCTGGGGAATCCCCCAGGAGGAGCTGGAACCTGTTGTGGAGGAAAGGGAGGTCTAGTGCTCCCTACTTTTCATGCTGCCACCAAGACCGTCATCAGGAAAAAGAAAGAAAGAAGTTAGTGTCATTACTCGGTTCCAGAGTTAACATGTCAATTAATTACATGGGGCACTTTTCTGAGTTATTGTTTCAAACTCTCTGCTGACTCAGGCTCTGTTTGATTTGCCAGGGTATATTCATAACCAAGCAAACTAGAAACTCACTCTTTTTTAAATAAAAAGCAGGGATTCTTCATAATGTAAACAACTTATTCTCTTCAAGTATTAAGGGAATATTAGATTCAAACCTCTAGAACACCTGTGTCAGTAGCACCACAGCAATGGAGTTATTGCGTAGTAGAGTTAGTGTAGTGAGCGTTGTAAAGATGGTTTTTCAGCAGGGATCTGGACGCATTAGTGCAGCTAGACGGGACATCAGGCAATTCCTCAGGGGAAGCGAACCTCATAAGAACGGCCGTGCTGGGTCAGCCCAATGGCCCATCTTGCCCAGTGTCCTGTCTGCTGCCAGTGGGCAGTGCCAAGTTCTTCAGAGGGAATGAACAGAACAGGGCATTTATCAAGTGACCCATCCCCTGTTGGCCAGTCCCAGCTTCTGGCAAACAGAGCAATGGTTGGAGAGGTAGGATGCTCCGCACGTGATGATAAACGTGTAAGTTCTGCATCCACTGAAGAGGCTGCATTGGCCCTTTACGTGATCTTAGACATTGTGTCCCCTCCTGCGGCGCTTGGCTGCCTTCTAGAGCACTCGTCCGGCCGGCTGCAGATGAAGCGTCTCTCCGAGTAGCACCTGGAGCTGCTCACCCCATAATCATCCAGGAAGGCGCACTGCCCTTCCCCTCTGACCTCAAACCTGCAAGGAGAAGCAGCGCGGGGTTATCAGCTGCAGCCGGCTCCCGTTCCCGCTAACGTACAGAGAAGCGATGTGGTCCAATGGCGTATGACACAGGGGAACTTGGTTCTCAACCAGGCTTTGCTCCTAATCTACCCTGAGCTAGTCACTTCTGGCTGTAAATGTCACCGTGGACACCGAGCACCTGAAAATCAGGCTCACAGAGAACAGGCAACAGAGGCTGCCAAGTTTCTTGCAGGTCTTTTCAGTGTACGAGGGGACATAGGCCTGGAAGTCCCTGAGTCCAGCCCCCTGCTATGGCAGAGAACCCGGCATATCGTCCTGTTCGTAGACTTCTCTGGCTCTGTATTCTAGCTAGGTAGGTGGTTCTCCCCACTACTCCTATGGGGCATCTGCTTCAGAACCTCCCTCCTGTGAGGGGCAGAAACCAGCCCCAAATGAATTCCTGGCCAGTTTATCCCTGTGTGATCTTGTGCCAATATAGTCCTGTAGCTTCAGTAGCTCTTTTACCCCTCAGGTGTCTACCCCCCACTGTATTTACAGATAGTGATGAGATACCCTCTCGTCTTGCTAGGCTCAAACCAGCCAAGCTCTTTCAGTCTCCTCTGATAAGAGACTCTCCATTCCCGTGAGCATCCTAGCTGTGCCTCTCTGCGCCTGTTCCAGTCTGAGTGTGTCTCTCTTGAATACAAGCGACCAGAACTGGACGCATTAGTGGAGCTAGACTGGAAATCTGGCAATTCCTCAGGGGAGGCGAACCTCATAAGAACGGCCGTGCTGGGTCAGCCCAATAGTCCATCAAGCCCAGTGTCCTGCCTGCTGCCAGTGGGCAGTGCCAGGTGCTTCAGAGGGAATGAACAGAACAGGGCATTTATCAAGTGACCATCCCCTGTTGGCCAGTCCCAGCTTCTGGCAAACAGAGCGAGGGACGTCCAGAGCATGGGGTTGCTCCTCTGACCATCTTGGTTAACAGCCGTTAATGGACCTGTCCTCCCGCTCTCCCTCTCGGACTCGCTTCTTCCAGCGACTTCCCCTTTCTCCCAATATCTTTTTGCTGCATCACCTGCCCACCCCCCATTATCTTCTCCCCCTGGGGCTGCCAAGCCCTCCCCCACACTTCCCATCCATTCCCTCTGCCTCCCCTTCTGCCTCAGGCAGCCAGAGCCCAGCTGTGCTTAGCCAGGCCCCAGCAGAGCTACCGAGCTGCTCCCCCACTGAGCTGCCGCATCTTCTGCCGCATCCCGTAGCCATAGCGATTTGGTGGGGCGTCATTGTGCACGAATGATGGGATGTGCTCGTGAATGATTTGGGGGAACCGTTTGCCCAGAGGTGGGTGACAAATGGAATTTCCATCCTGAGGGAAATTCTCATGTTTTGGGACAAAAAGTCAAAATATTTAAATTTCCCACAGAATAGAAATTCTCTTCCCCTCCTTCCATTTAGGTCAACTCAAAATGAAACATTTCCATTAGATAGACTGTGGGGCTGATGCCAGGCATCATGAGAATTGTAGTTCTTGGTTCTTCCACCCCTGTTCTCTCCTATAGGTCCTGATTCCCAGCTGGACTACATCTCCCATGATGAACTGCAGTGTCTTCCTACTGCCAAAATTCCACATAAGAACAGGCATGAGTGAGACACTGTAGTGCATCATGGGAGATGTTGTCTGGTCAAAGACCGGGGTCAACTTGGACCGGAAGAACCCAGAACTGCAATTCCCATCATGTGCTGCAGCGACCCCCACAGGCAAACCAAAATTCATTGAATTAATTTCCACAATGAAAAAATCTCATCCAAAGTGACCTTTCCCTGCAGGAAATTTTGCTTTTGACACAACCAGATTTTCCATACGGGAAAACTTTGACTTGTAATTTTTCCAACCAGTCCCACCCATGTCATCTGCGTTAACTGAGTGGGGATCTCTGTTCTCCTCTGATGCCTACGCTATGGAAGGGGTCTACAAGTCTCCCACAGGTGCAACCTCCACAGAACAAGCCCTGTAGCTCAGGCAGTAGTGGATCAGGCTTTTAAGATCCTGAGGTCTCACTTCCAATCCCCGTTCTCCACCCAGCTCAGGGTTTTGGTGCATTTCTCTGAGCCCTAACACTGAGAAAGCGAATAAGGAAAAAGGACGCACAGGTTGTTGAATATGGTACTGTTAGTCCACTTCCAGGGCTGCTCCAGGTCTCGTTCCCTGTGGAGGCCAATCCAGCAGTAAGGGATCCCTTTATAGCGCAGCATGAAATCCTGTGGAAGTGAAGACACACATTATAGCCTTATCTGTATTACAGCCGCCTTAACAGGGATCAGGGCCCCCATGCGCTAGGCGCTGCACACACAGAGAAAGCTGGTTCCTCGCCCAAAGAGCTTCCAGTCAATCTACACAGGACAAAGGGGTTCATCCAGAATGATTTTTTTCCACAGGAAAATTTATTTAAAAAACCCCAAATACCCCCCCCCATTTCATAATTGGGGGGTTTCCTCCCATTTTCTTACATTTTCCCAACTTTTGGGAATCATAGAACATAGGGCTGGAAGGAGCCTTAAGAGATCATCAAGTCCAGCCCCCTGTGATCAGGCAGGACAAAATAAACCTAGACAATCACTTCCCATGTCTTACATATGACACTCCTGTTCATACACCCCAGGATGATATTAGCCTTTTTCAGCTGCATCACATTGTCGACTCATATTTAATTCGTTGGCCACTGTAACTCCCAGATCCTTTTCAGCAGTACGACCGCCTAGCCAGGTATTCTCTATCTTGTCTTTATGCATTTGATTTTTCCTTCCTGTGTGAGGTCTTTATTGCTGGGTAAATGATATAGATATAGCTAGATACAGATATATCAAAATGAGGCATATACTGTTGAGATGAAAATATTCCTTTCTTTTGCAGAGTAACATCTGCACTGTTTTCCTGCTGGCAAAAGTTTGGGAAATATCTATTGTATATATTTTAAAGATGGGTTTCCACATCTCGTTCCCACACTTTTTACTTTTTCTCGCCTTTTCCAGTATAAAATGAGGTGGGGGGTAAAAAATGGGGGGAGAGAACCCACAATTTTGCAAAATGAGATTTTGGAGTTTCAAAAACCCCTAAACTGAAATGACATTTGAAGTTAAAAATGAAATGAAAATTTTTTGGGGGGAAAATCAACTTTTTTCTATTAAAAGAATATCAAATCCGGCCCCTGAATTTCCATTTTTCAACCAACTCCGCGGGGGATTCACTTCCTTGTATCTACGAGCTGCCGTCTGCCTGCAGGGGGCGCCAGACTCAGGCATGTCCTTAGCTGTGGTAATGAAGTTGTGGGTCTCTTCCTTACCAGCTCTGGCAGGGAATCGATCGAAGCCAGGGAGGCGTTGAGTGAAGAGCAGTGTCTCTGGCTGGTGCTCCAGTTCCCTTCAGTCTCTGAGAAGTAGTAACATTTCCCGTGGTACCCGACCCAGCCGTCCGGGCAGGCAGCACTGACACGGGGTGGGTAGGGGGGAGTCTTCTTGGCTGAAAATAAGCAGGTAGCACAGTGGTGAGAGACGGACCCATCCCCGGTATCTGTCTCTGCGTGGGAATCCGAGGCTGGAGCACCCACTGGGAAAAATTAGTGGGTGCTCAGCACCCACTGGCACCAGTCAGCTGTTTATGGGACATGTGGGGGCGCACGGGTCCCATCAGCTGTTCTGCAGGGCTGTGGGGGAGGGGCCGATGAGCAGTTTTTTCAAGAGCGGGCAGCCAGGAGCTGCTGCCACTGATCAGCTGTTCCGCCGCCGATCAGCTGTTTCCGGCTCTTGAGTTGCTGGACTGATCAGCGTGGCCAAAACAGCTCTTCCAGCAGTGCTGTTTGGCTGTTTTTTTGGCCACTAGCCAATCAGTAGGAACTGGTCCTGGGGAACTATCTCCTGTTTTATATGTCTAGTCCATGTGCTCTGGCAAACACAGGCACCGTGCTGGTGCGGGAGGGGGGACTAAAGTTCTTTGTTTTTGTGTTTTTCATTTGTTTGTACTATAATTATAATGCCACACTGAAAGATGGATAAATTTGTGTTGAAAATCAACAATGGGAAACCTTCAGGAACTATTTTAATGATTAAATTGTTAAAATATCAATGATACTCACATTCAATAACTAGAAGTGAAAGAATTGTATAAATATGCTAAAAATAGCCTCCCCCCAAAACTGGCAGAGGTACCTGTAGGAGGGGGCGGAGAGGAGCGAGCAGTGGGTAGGCGGGGGAAGAGGTGGAGAATGGGTGGAGCCTATGGAGGGGGCGGATCAGGGTGGGGCCTAGGGAGGGGGTAAGGCTTAGGGACGGGGCATAGAGGGAGTGGGGCCTAGGGAGGGCACCCACCAGCAAAACCAAAAGTCAGCACCTATGATTGTGATCATCTTGTCTGACCTGCCGCATCACACAGATATTAAAACCGCCCCAGAATAATCGCTCCAGCAGAGCTCTTACATCATCATCCCATCGTGATTCAAAAACAGTCAGTGACGGAGAATCCACCGCGCCCCTTGGTAGATCGTTCCGATGGTGAATAACGCTCACTGTTAAAACAATCGATGCCTTATCCCCAGTCTGAATTTGTCCAGCTTCAACTTCCAGCCATTGGATCGTGTTTGACTGAAGAGCCCATTGTTAAATGTTTGTTCCCTGTGTGGGTGTTGTGACAAAGCTCTGTTCTTATCTTCATGGATCCTGCGTTTCCTGGCAGATTTTTACTAGCCTCAGCGGCTCACTGTGACCCTCCACGGAGCCCTTCTCTCTCTGGAGACAAGGTCACAGTCTATTGAGCTATTTTCATCACAAACCAGTGAGGAGAAGCTATCCTTCCTGGCACAGTCTCTATTGTCTCCCAATCTCAGAGACTAATTAGGGGAGGCAGAAAGGGGGGAGCCCAGGCCTGCCCTCTACTCTGGGCTCCAGCCCAGGGACCCTAATAGTATCAGCTAAGATGGCTGACCTTTTATCCACAAAACACAATACAATTCCCTGGGCTACGTCCCCACAGCAGTCCCCACTTCTTCAAACTCCACTTCACCCTTACCTCAGGGCCTCCTTCCTTCTGGATGATAAGTTGTCCACCACTCAGTCTCACCAACAGCATAACTTCCTTCCACAGCTCCTGACACCCACAACCCACCTGACTAACTGGGAGGTTTTTATCTGGATTCAGCCAGTCCCTGATTGGCTTCAGGTGTCCCAATTAGGCTAGCTGTTTCTACTCCTTTCTAGAAGGTTCTTAATTGGCCCCAGGTGTCTTGATTGGCCTGGAGTAGCCTTTGTTTGGCTATCCAGGGAACAGGGACCTGCACACCCTGAGACTAATGTACCTGCCTTCCAGCACTCTCCTATATCCTTCTGGTCTGATTCCGTCACAGTATTTATAGACTAGGATCAAGCCACCCTTTAACCTTCTCTTGTAAATAGATGGAGCTCTTTGAGTCTATCACTATAAAGCAGGTTTTAATCATTCTTGTGGCTCAGCTCTGACCCCTCCCCAATTTATCAACGTCCCTCTTGAATTGTGGGCACCAGAACTGGACAGGGGATTCCAGTGGTAGTCACAGCAGGGCTAATCCAGAGGTAAAATAACCCACCTGCTCCTACTCGAGATTCCCCGTTTATATATCCCAGGGTCACATTAGCTCTGTTGGCCACAATGTCCCATGGGGAGCTCATGTTCAGCTGATTATCTCCCATGACCCAAAGTGCATTTCAATGGCAGCTCTGGGGATCCTGAATCGCGGGAAGATTGAGAGCTTGTGGCCGCTCTGGCAGCGAATGCTAGAGAGCCTGATTCTCATCTGTGTTAGCCTCTTGGGCAGATGTCAGAGCACAGGAGCAGAAGGATCTATACACTAGGTAACCACCCCCAGACAGAGGAGTCACTGAGTTCGCTCCATCTCCCATAGACCTCCCAGCAGATCACAAGGTAGGTCAGCATCGTGATCCCTGCTTTTACATATGGGGAAACTGAGGCACGGAGTGGGGAAGTGACTGGCTCACAGTCACACAGCAGGGCCAGTGCCAGAGCTGGGAAGAGAACCCAGGTCTCCTGCATGCCAGGCAACTGCTCTACCCATTAGGTAACGCTGCTGAACCTAATGGGGCTACTCTCATCATCAGTGCGTGAGTTCGTGGCATGCATGTAGTGGAAGTAGCCAGGAATATTCCTGCCCCTGGATACTTCCACTGCATGCATCCGACAAAGTGGCATTAGCCCACGAAAGCTTATACTCTAATACTTCAGTTAGTCTTTAAGGTGCCACAGGACTCTGTCACTTCTGCAATTCCAGACTAACACGGCTACCCCTCTGATTCAAGGGAATGAGAATCAGCTGGGTTAGTGGTGACCCTTCACTCACCTGCCAGTGCTATTATGGTGATGATCAAAGCTGTCATGACAACAGTAACGGCAATTGCGATCCATTTATCTTTGATGCATTTTAGGCTGAAATCTGCAAAATAAAAAAAAATGGCATGAAAGCAGATGAAGACGGGCAGCAAACATCTCAGACGCTGAGTCATGATGGTCATGTTTTGCTAAGTGCTTCCATAAGTGGATACATCTAGCTGATGATGATCAAGGGCATGGAACAGCTTCCATACAAGGAGAAACTCCACAGATTAGTGCTGTTCTGCTTAGAAAAGAGACGACAAAGGGGGATAGGATAGAGGTCTATAAAACCATGAACGGTGTGGAACAAGTGGATAGAGAAGTGTTATTCACCCTTCCCACAACACAAAAACCAGGGGTCACCTGATGAAATTAACAAGAAGCAGGTTTAATACAAAGGGGAAATACTTTTTCATATAGCACATAATCTACTTGCCATGGGATGTTGGGATGGCCAAAAATAACTAGATTCCAAAATAAAATGAGCTAAGTTCCTGGAGGATCGGTCCATCAATGGCTATTAGCCAAGATGGTCAGGGACCCAACCTCATGCTCCTCTGACTGCCAGGAGCCAGGAGCGCAAGGCAGGGGTGGATTGCTCAGTAATTCTCCTGTCCTGTACCCTCCCCTGAAGCTCTGATAGTGGCCACTGTAGCACACGGGATACTGGGTAGATTGACTGTCCTCTGACCCAGTGGGGCAGCTCTTATGGCTACAACTTTCCCAAATAACTTCAAAATCTATTCTCAATAAACATGTCACCAAAAGATCAGTAAAAAAAGACAAAGCAAGAAACACCTTTTTTCCCACCCAAAATGAAAAAGCCAAACAACGCTGACAGTTCTGGATGAAAAAAATTGTTTTTCAATTAAAAAACCAAACAGGTTTAAAAATTTCACTGAGCTCTGTTCACTGGCTTTGAAGGACCTTCTTACTCTCAGATATGCAGTTGATTGGGAAGTGATTTCATGGTTGCTCAGAGTTACTGGGTTTAATTTGGGGCTACAAGGATATCGAGGACCTTAGAAAGGACCAGCAGTAGAAACTGCTCTCCTGATTTCTGGATTTAAAAGCATAAGCCATGATCACTTGAGCAAAAGGAACTGCACCTTAAGGGACTGTCTCTCTCTGTGTCTCTGCAACACCAGGCACAACGGGGCCCTGGTCTCAGCGGGGGCAGGGACTGTCTCTCCCTGTGTGTCTGTGCAGCACACAATGGGGCTCAGATCCTGCCTCTAGGTGCTACTGTATTACACCTAATAAATGATATAATTATTCACCAACATCTCTTTTTCTTTCTTCTACTGGTCCCACACCCAGAAGCATTGAGGCTCTCTCCTCTCCACCTACCAGAAAGGAAAAGAACCTGTCATTTAAGGTCAGATCATACAGTCCCCTCCCTGCAGGCCCTGGTGCTGTGCACGAAGCCCAGGACTTTTGAACGTGTCCATCACTGCTCCCTCCCCCACCCCGCATCCCAAACTGACTGGCAGGTCCCAAATTTTGCTATTTACACCCCACACAACCCACCCTCGGCCTGGGTGAGAGGCTCGAAGCAGATGAGATTGTGCCCTTGTTGCCAAGAAGAATAATGGAATTTTGGGCTGTGTAAGTAGGAGCATTGCCAGCAGATCAGGGGCTGGAGCACATGACTTATGAGGAGAGGCTGGGGGAACTGGGATTGTTTAGTCTACAGAAGAGAAGACAGAGGGGAGATTTGATAGCTGCTTTCAACTACCTGAAAGGAGGTTAACAGCGGATGGATCCAGACTGTTCTCAGTGGTGGCAGATGGCAGAACAAGGAGCAATGGTCTCAAGTTGCAGGGTGGGAGGTTTAGGCTGGATATTAGGAAATGCTATTTCACTAGGAGGGTGGTGAAGCACTGGAATGGGTTCCCTAGGGAGATGGTGGAATCTCCATCCTTAGAGGTTTTTAAGGCCTGGCTTGACAAAGCCCTGGCTGGGATGATTTAGTTGGGGATTGGTCCTGCTTTGAGCAGGGGGTTGGACTAGATACCCCATGAAGTCCCTTCCAACACTGCTATTTCATTAGTAGAGATTACGATTAGGGAGCACAGTAATGAATTTGACAAATTGTTTGCCATAGCCCCCTCTAGTGGTTGGTAAGAGGATAATCTCTCTGCCAACATTTTTGTTAGCATTATAGCAATTTTGGCTTTTCCTGGTCTCCATAGAAACGTTCAATCCCTCTTGGCATTTTTCTAAGTTCGAGGCTTTAACATCGTCGGTTGATGTCCCCTAGCAGTGAGTTCCACCGTCTCATTACCCAGTGTGTGAAAAATTGTTTCCTCGGATCAGTTTTGAAGTTCCCACATTTCCACTCCATTGACCGTCCCCTTTGTGCTTGTGCTAGACACGGATCCACCTTCTCTATCCCATCCATTATCCTGTCCCTTGTCCCCGTCTCCTCTCCAAGGTAACGATCTCCGTCTTTTCAAGCTCTCTTCGCAAGAGAGTTTTCCCAGGCCCTTGATCCTTCTCATCCCCTTTCTCTGAACCCCTCTAGTTCTACAATATCCTTTCTGAGAT
>VOCN01042956.1:0-13474 GCA_007922305.1 Dermatemys mawii
TTCAGAGGTCCCAGGTTTGTTCCTGCCCGCTACTGGAGTACTGTTGAAGGAGCTTCTGGCTGCAGTGCCTTGGGGTATTCTATGTCATTCATAGACAGAAGGTAATTTCTGTCTTGCCAGTTCCTGTAAAGCTTGGGTGACGCTTAATATTGGAGTCTGAATTTTTCAGGTTACAAAGAGCATGATCGTCTCCCCTCCTTTTAGATCAAGTCAGATCCACAACCTCAGCTGGCCCTGGTTAGGGTGAGGGTCCTGGTTATGCCTGGAAAGTAAATGTGTAGCAAGCTCCACCAGGGGCCATTCAGTGATCTCTCCCACAAATAGACGGCCTCAATCCTTGCACATACTGCTAAAAAGTCTGCATGCAATTTTTTCCGCTTTTAGTGCCTTGAGTGCTACAGGATTCAGTTGTCCCTTAAACTAATGCCTACAATCAACCTCTCCTTGTGAAAACCAGAAGTTAAAGCTGAAGGTCCTTGCTAGGACTCTGAAGTGGAGAGGCTGATCTCTAGACAGCTTCAGTGTAGATTCAGCTCATGGTGGTCACTGAAAGAATTTTGACAATATATCTTTTTGTACACTTTAGTAAAATGAACCAAGACAACTCATTAAGTTAAAGTAGCTATGCACAACACTAAGAGTGAAACAATACTATTACAAGTGGATCAACTCAATTAGCTTACAATGATTATTATATTGAAACCAGGTCACCAAACAACAGCACGTCAGCAGATTTAATACAACAGACCATCACCTGTATAACTCTTAAAACAGAGAGAAGAAAGTAACCAGTGCATTCCAGAGTGAGCTAATGGAATAGCTCTTTGCTGAAAACAACTTAGTTTGGCAGCTTAGTTTGGCTGCTTAGTTTGGCAGCCTAATATACTAGAAAGTGTGTGCTTTTAATGAAGACAAAAAATTGTTTTTGTATTACACGTTCCTATAGCTGGACTAGAGCGCTTAATTTATCTTTTGGTTTATAATTTTTCTTTAAAAAAATCAATTTTTTCTTAAATGTACTGTCTATCTGAGGACTTACTTAATGATATATATTTTGAATAAATTACAAAAATAATGGAAAGTGTCATGATTCTACAGTGTAATTTTTGAAAAATAAAATTTGTTTTCAAATATTCTCGGTGAACTGTTTAATTTTTGATATAGACTATAGCCCAGCAGTATTCTAATTTAGTTATAATCTAAATTCTTCCTTTAATGGCCTTAGCTAATATTTAGCATGTTTTCCTTGGCCTAATATTTGTCCCTAAAGTCTTGTTTTTATGCACCCACAAACACACTCATAATTTGAGCTATCGTCTACAATTTGCATGACTCCTTTTTACGTTGCAGATCGTTGCCCAACTCCTGCTTAAGTCAGCGTGTTCTCTTGCCATCCGCCCTATCGTTCCTATGCACTGGGATAGTTTGATTTTTTTTACATTAATCCTTTCGACACGGTCATCTCTCCTGAGGCTTTTTCCAGTTATCCCGGCTTCCCATGGCATCTAATTAATAACACTCTTAATTTGCTAAAGTGTAAGTTCTTCAAATCCGTCTGCTGTTTTCCCTCCTTTATTTTTTCAATGATTAACTCACTCGTTCATGACCACTTTCACCCAAGCGGCTTTTGCCCTTCAAATTTTAAACTATCTCTTCCCGATTTCTCAGAATCAACTGTAGATCAACCTCTTTCCTAGGAGCTTCCTCCATGTTCTTTAAAAAAAAGTTGTACACAATGCACTCAAAGAAATTGTGGAACAATGTGTGCCCTGATATATTATTTTCACACTAGCTGTCTGGGCACTTGAAAAGCTCATGACCATCACTTGCTAGGAATTGTATTGCTTTGTTAGTTTCTGAAAAACAAGCCTCACCCTTCTTGTCTTTCTGACTAGGTATTTATGATAAACACATCACGCTGAACAAAACTGGAAAGGTCCTAAGAACAGGCATACTAGATGATGCTAACGATCCATGCAGCCCAGTGGCCAGTCCTCGGAAAGTGGCCAATACCAAGGGTTTCAGAGGATAAAGAAACGTCAGACAGAGGAATGAATTAAGGCGCTAGCAAACACAGTAATATCTAACGGGGATGGGAAGGTAATCAGAAAATGACTTTCTTAAATTGTGATGGGGAAGGCAGTCAAGGTAGATTGAGAGCTAGGAGCAAGGTCTCCCATTAGCATCTCAGAGCTGCTGAATTGGGAAACGTCACAAAGGCTTCGTAGGAAATCCAAAAATGTTTCCTTAATTAAAGGAGAGGGTTTTTTTAAACTTTATTACCCTGATTGCTTGCCTGGGAAGCCACCTCTCCGCATGTCTCTTTCTTCAGAATTCTGTACTTGTAGGACTTTTGTCTCCTCGTCAGGCCTCCTGGGACATGCCATCCGGTTTGGAAACTGGACCCCCCCCCCCGGGAAAGAAAGTGAGATACGTGTCAAAGAATGATTTTTATAAATCCCTGGTTATTCTTAAGGCGAAACATTTTGGGTACAGTTTGTTTGCGTCAAAGTAGTAGGATAGAGCGCAAGAATCATGTTCACTGAGATAATGCCTAACGGCTAAACAATGATGGTGAGCCATTGCACTAGGTGCAGTACAAACGGAAAGTCATAGTGAGTTCATGCCTTGAAGAAATTAGACTCTAAATAGACAAGGCAATCATACAGTTGGGAGGGGTAGAACACAGCAGCAGCCTTAAAGTATGTGATGACCAAATAGTAAAAGAAGCAGGTAGCTCAGTTTCAAAGAGAGCTGTTCAGGCAAAGCAGCAGTCAAACAAACCCGAACTCTACATTCAATCCACAGGTAACTAGAGTGCGGGGTTTTCGCCTTGCCCCTTCGGCTGGGGTGAGCAGCCATCCTGGAGGCGTCTCTAGAATATAATTTGGCACTGAGTTGGGGGAAAAAAAATCATTCTGAAAAACAGGAAACATTTATTTATATTATATAATCCTTCACTTCTAGTGTAACAGTCAATACAAGTCATAACGCCTGATAGTTTCTGAAAGCGGTAAAGTCTCTTTTCTATAAAGGGAGTTGAGAGAGAGAACTTTTCACAGTCCGAGACACAAGGCAGGTGAGGTTAAGAGCCTGTAATATACCATCATCTACTGATGAAAGACAAGGTTTGGTGTTTACAAATTACACTTTTTCAGCTGTGTGCAGTTGATAAGAACAGCCATATTGAGTCAGATTACACTGCGATGGAGTATCCCATGAGGCTTAATGGGGTGCATATGTATGACATTACTGGAATATGTTTTTTTTCCACATATGACATGTAACTTAGCCATGTAAATGTAATGATATGCTGGATCTGATCATCGTATTAATATGTATGTGTCTCTCTTGTACTCAAAGTTATGAATATTGGCTTTGCACTTCGCTAGTTTTAAATAGAATTTGGAAAGTAGCTGAGCAGGTCTCTGAGAAAAAGACCGTGAATCCCAATCAAGCTAACAATTAAGTTTTCTTATGAGAAGGAGTAAATAACTCTCCAGTCTTTGGTGACGTAAAAGATATTTCGGGACCCCTGGAATATGTCCAGGGACCAACAGTAGTAGAACACCACTCAAAACAACAAGGTTAAAAGTCAATGTAAGGGAACGAGTATGTGTTTAATTCCTTAAGCATGGTCCAGTTGGGTGGCCATTTTCTTCCTTTTCTTAAAAGCTTTGGTGTTTTGCACAGAAACATTATTTGCCCACGTGTGGGGGGGCCTATATCCTGTATCACACAGTTAGTATAAGTTGGTAATAAGACAAGGTATATATCATTACGAAAGAAAACCCTCTCTCCACAGGTGACTCACAACCTTAATTTTTTTCCTTATCCTCCCTGGGTTTGGAGTCTGGAATCAACAGTATTTGTGCAGGGACTACAATTAGCACGCTCCAGCCCCTCTGAATGTATCAGGAGCCAACACAAACCTTTGCTTTACAGCAAGCTGTCCCCTTCCTTCTAAGGGAAGATTTTTTTCTATGATTGTAATTCAGCTTCTGTTCCTCTTTCATGGGGCAGGTTGGGAGGTCGGAGTCACCTCCCAATGAGCGCTATCACCTTGATCCCTTTTAGTGGGATGGCCGCCCCACCCTCCAGGAAAATTGGCTTAAATCAGCCTAGAAAAGCTCTGGAAGGGAGGGCTAGCTCCCAGACTGACTTGGACAGTTGGCTCAGACGGCGGGCCATGCCCCCAAGACTACCAGCATTTTTGAAAAGGCTGAGACCCAGGAGGCTGAAAGATAGTGTCTCCTCTGTCTGGGGAGGATACAGGCCTGGCTGATGCGGGAGCTTGACAGGGTATCTAGAGTGAAGCAGGGCTGGGGCAAGTTAAGAGGAGTTCGAGCCTGGAAACCCTCCAGAATGAAGGGCCTAGGGGATGTCAATTACACTGCAGTCTGCCCCAGTGAACGTGGGTAAGTTCACTTGCATGTATTCATTTGCAGATACCTAGACTGAGGCTAGCTGTGGGGGTGGTTCCCTGGGCAAAGGAGACCCTGAGACTAGGGGTACTGCAGTGGCACAGCAACCTAGGGAAGAGGGCACCGAGGTCTGGAAGCGACATAGGGGCCAGTGGCAAAAGGGCCATCAGCCTGCAGAGGGCGCTCCGGATTCTGGAAGAGCTAGTTCCCTGGACGACCAGCAGGATGCGCCGCAGGGGTGAATCGCTGCTTTGCTACACCGCCCCCTTCCAATCACTTTGGGATCCTACTACTGCTGCCATCTGTCACTTAGCCTCCAGTCCATTCACCAGGCTTACTGGCTCCATAGTCATGTGTCATCACTTTTTCAGGGCCAGCCATAGGGAAAATGGCACCATGGGTGAACATTTTGGTGCTCTTGGTCCTAGTACTCATGGAACCCCTGCGTTGCCCCTGGCCCCTGTGGGATTCCAGGCAACTTACCCGCACTTCCTGCCCTAGCCACTGGCCTGTGTCCCCTGTAACTCTAAGGTCTGGTCTCCTCCTGCACCCGAATACATAAACGCCCATCATAGTAAATCCTACTCCTTTCCCTGACCTCCTCAGTCAAATTCTCTAATATTAACCCTAAATCTAACCCACTCACCGCAATCCTAGTCTTAATCCTAACCCTAAAAATCTAAATACAGACCTTAACCCTAAATCTAATCACTTAACTCTAATCCAAAACTCCCAATTCTTACCCAAATCCTAAACCTAACCCCATCTTTTACCCAACCCTAATGCTCACCCCCTATCCTTATCTCCGTAAAACTCTTAGTCCCTAATTATAACAGTAAGCATAATCCGACTCAGGTAACCCAACCGCCGATTCCTAACTCTTACTGTTACTCTTACCGCCTCACACTACCTTCTAAACATAAAACAAACCCTAATCCAATTCTGAATCCTGACCCTGAATGTAACCCTAACTCTAACCTCCTAAACGCAAAATTTAAACCGCTACCTACCTGAAAACCTAATCCTAATCCTAATTTGCCATTCCTAATCCTTAATCCAACTGCATAAATCAAACCTTGAAAGCCAATCCCTTCTTTTTACCCTCAACCCAAATCTAAACCTTAACCCCAATCCTAAAGCTAAACCTAAATTCTAACCAATAACCCAAACCTAAACCCTTACCCTTAACACTGTAACCCCTTAGTACTAACCCTAATTTCCTAAGTCGTAATTGTAACCGTAATCCAAACCCCCTAACGCTTATGTCCTAAATCGAACTCTGTAACCCTATGTAACCTGTAACCCTGAAAGCAGCGAGGCCATATTACTACAAAAAAAAAAAAGCTGTGGGCCAACAAGCCCTGCCCCATCTGTTTCCCTGACACCATCTGCTCCTCCCACGCCACCCCTACTGACCACCCCCCGCGGGCCGCAGAGTGAGCCCGTGTGAGCCGCATATTGCCCCTGGGCTGCATGTTGTGCCGTTCTGCCCTTAATCTAACCCCAAAGCCCAACCCTAAATCTAAAGCCTAGCCTTATCGCTAAACAGCCACCCTAATCCTAATGTTACCCAAAACCCTGTAGAGAGGCCTAACTACCCAAGTCTAGCCCCAAACCTCAACTCACTAATTTTACACGAATCCCCTTATTAACCTCTAACTCAAATTCTATCTTTATTCCTAAATCTAATTCCAAACCATAACACTGAATCTAAATCCAAACCCCAACCCCACACCTTAAACCTACATCTAAACCCAAACCCACACCCTAAAAATAACCAAAAACCTCGTAACAGTAAAGCCTAATGCCCTAATCCTACCCCTAAATCAAACTTTAACCCAAAACGAGAAGCCAACCCTAAGTCCCTACTGTCACCCCTATTACTAACCCTATCCTCCAAATCCTAACTGAAACCCTAACCATAATCAAGAATCAGCGAGGTAGCCATGTCAGTCTGGAATTGCAGAAATGACAGAGTCCTGTGGCACCTTAAAGACTAGCTAAAGTATCGGGCCATAAACCTTCATGGGCTAATACCCACTTCGTCGAATGCACCCGTAATCATAACCCTACTCGTATCCCTAAATTCTTAATTCTAATTTCCCATTACTAAACCTTAACCAATCCATCTAAACCGAACACAGTAACCCTATACCTAACCCAAATCTAGTCCCTAGCCCTAAATCGTTAGTCTAACGGCCTAATCCAATTCTATACCTCACCTTAATTCTAAATTTAAACACAAACCCAAACCTCCCAATCCCAAGCCTTGCGCTAGCCTCCTAACCCTATCTCTTACCCTGACCCTAAATTTCACAGTTCTGTGGTGACCTAGAATCATGCTTTCAATGTTTCCGACTCAAGGAATATTTCCAACACATCTTTGAACAACATCGGAATGCACAAAAATCTTACTACGAACACTACAAAAAGAAAAATTCTACATAGACTCCTCCTGAAGCTCGAAATAACAGACTGAACTTCTACTTTAGAATGCTTCCACTGACGTTCACTGGCTGAAATTGTGGAAAAGCAGCATCACCTCAGATCTGCAGAACACAACGTCTTCAACAACTCTGCCATCATTAGCAGAAAGGCTGAAAAGGAGGTGCTGTTGTCATCAAGAATAGGTCGGAATATGAATGCGACTCTGCTGGACGGCTCTTTAACACCACATTTTACAAGACATTACCGTCTGATCCCACCGAGGTTTAGCAAAAGAAACTAAACAATCTGCTCCAGAAACTCTCTGAAAAAGCAGAGAAACAAGTCTGCACAAACAAACCGCTAGAAGTGCGTCGGGGGCATTCTTTTAGCTACCCAAGATCCTTAAACGTGGAAATTCTGGACACCCCATCATCTCAGGCATTGGCATTCTAACAGCAGGATTGTCTGGCTATGTAGACTCTGTCCTCAGGCCCTACCCTACTAACTATTTTCGAGACACTGACTTCTGACTTTCTGTAGAAACTACATTGCATTTCTGATCGTCCAGAAGACAAATCCTGACCACTATGGATGTAGAAGCCTTCTGCAGTAACATTCCACACAAAGATGGACTACTAACTGTCAGGAACAGTATCCATGATAATGTCATAGCAAACCTGGTAACTGAAGTTTGTGACTTTGTCCTCACCCAGTTTGTGGACAATATATACCTTCAAGTAACCGGCACTGCTATGGGTACCTGCATACCCATACACAACGCCAACCATAAAACAACATTTCCTTAGGTCTCATCCCCTAATATCCCTACTCTACTTGCAGTACACTGATGACATCTATCCGAACCGATGGAAAAGAAGCCCTTGAGGAATTCCACCATGATTTCAACTCTTTGCATCCCACCATCAGCGTCAGCCTGGACCAAGCCACAAAAGAAAGACGCTTCCTGTACACTACAGTGCTAATAAACTACGGTCACTGTCATAGGCTCCACAGAGCTTTCTACCCTCTGTATTGCACCAGCCAAAACTCAGGGTGCAGGCAACAGAGTCTTCCACACCTTCTTTTGGTGTTTCACCCAAGTGTCTTTATTTACAGTGCTCATGCACATTCCATATCCTCCAACTGATAGCAATGTCACAGACGCTCCCGAGGGTCTCCTGGGGCTTTGAGGCTTCGTTTCTTGGTAAGGAGGCAGCGATACTGCCCTCCTTTTTCTTCTCAGGCTAGCTTCCTTACTGAGGTATGTCCTGGACTTTTATAGCCCTCCTGGTGCCTCAGCCCACCTGTCAGCACTTAGCTGAGCATGTTCCTCCGAGCTAGCCCTGGGTGGGTCTTGTAGCTGGGATCCCTACTGAATACCTGTGCCTCTGCCCCGGACCTCTTGGCGAGAAAGCAGGCCACAGCCAGCATATTGGAAGGGCCCTAAACCCTGCCCAGCCACACATCTCCCCCTTTAAGGAGCTGCCAGACTCACTCTATCCCTGCCCCTTCTCGGGCAGATGAATCCGCCCCACAGTGGGAGTGCCAGGACTCCAGTACCAGCTTCTGCCTGGTCCTGCCCCCTTACTGTGCTTCACTACCTACCTTTTCCCCTCTGCTTTTACATAGTCGGTCAGCTGGACAGCATCCACCACCTGGTGAGGCTGATGACTTCAAACCACCCGTACAGCAGGTCTGGGAGTCCCACAAGGAATTATTGCAAGAATAAATTTTATCAATAACCTTCTCCATGGTTTGGGCTGTGGTCTTCAGCCAGGGGGTAGCCCAATCTGTCATTCCCTGTGTGACTGCCCTAGCCCGCAGCCCCTCTGTCCAGTGTGCCGCCCAGTACCGCCGATGGTATCTCTCAGTTGAGTGTTCTACCCAGTCTAGTATTGCGGCCTTACAGCATCGTAGTCCCTAGCCTGGGTGTCACCCAAGGCTATGAATGTGGCTTGGGCCTCTCCCCTCAGGTACGGGGCTAGGTGCAGGGCCCAGGTTGACCGCTCCAAACTGGCTGATGTAGCTACGCTTTTGACTGTCCCCAGGAATGCATCGGGATCGTCCGTGGGACCCATCGTGCAAAGCCACCACCCTGAGGGCCGGGTTCCATCTCCAGGTGCTGGACTCTCCACCCTCTGTAGCATCTCCAGCGGGGCTGCTGACTGCTCCCTGATGTACGCCTGAAGGACCCGTTGTTGACCTGCCACGTCATTAGGGCCTGTCTGTGCGCCTGCTGTATCTCCTGAACGGTGCTCACCAGCCACTTCAAGATATCCTTCATGGCAGTCACTACTAGCAGTGACTAGGGAGACCCTGGACAATCCCCCCACAATTTCACAGGGTGTATGCAGGTTTCCACCCTCTGTTGCCTGCACCCTGTGTTTGGTCTGATGTAAGCAAGAGTCCTCCATGCCTTCTTTTGCATGGGGTTTACCCTGCCCTGTGCTAAGGGCTTTACGCTGCCCTGTCACAGTCATAACCACCACCTATACCAGAAACGTACTGACTGCTATACTTGCCTACATGCCTCCACCTTCCAGCCAGGTAACATCACAGGATCAAGCCTTGTCTACAGCCAAGCTCTAAGATACAGCCACATTAGCTCTAGTCCCTCAGAGAAACACCTACAAGATCTCTATCAAGCAGTCTTAAAACTACAAT
Organism: Dermatemys mawii; assembly: GCA_007922305.1. Taxonomy (NCBI): domain Eukaryota; kingdom Metazoa; phylum Chordata; order Testudines; family Dermatemydidae; genus Dermatemys; species Dermatemys mawii. Next base: position 9,516 of record VOCN01042956.1, read on the forward strand.
ACCACCCTGCTGAAGTGAAGACACAGCGTGACAGAGACAGAAAAGTGCCCAGACGTCACCTACCGCAGGAGAGGCCCAATAAACAAAGTAACAGAACACTACTAGCCGTCACTTTCAGCCACTAACGAAAACCTCTGTAGCATATCATCAAAGATCTACAACCTATCCTGAAGGACACTACTTCACTCTCACAGATCTTGGGAGACTGACAAGTCCTCGCTTAGAAACAGTAACTTAACTTGAAGCTAATACACAAAAGCCCTAACCCGGGAACCTATCCTTGCAACAAAGCCTGGTGACATCTCTCTCCACATATCTATCCAGGTGACACCATCATAGAGCCTAATCACTTCAGCCATTCCATCATGGGCTCATTCACCTGCACATCTACCAATGTGAACTATGCCAGCAATGCCCCTCTACCATGTACACTGTCAAAACTGGATAGTCGCTATGCAAAACAATAAATGGCACAAATCTGACATCAGGAATCATGATATTCAAAAATCAGTAGCAGAATATTTCACTCTCTGGTCTCTCAGTAACAGACATAAAAGTGGCAGTTCTTCAACCAAAAAAACCCCTACCTTCAAAAACAGACTCCGAAGAGACACTGCTGAACTAGTATTAATTTGCAAAATGGACACCATTAAATTGCGCTTGAATAAAGACTGGGAGCGGCTGGATCATTATACAAATGGAAATCTATTCCTCCATGCTAAGTTTTCCCCTAATGTTACTCACACCTTTTTCTCAACTGTGAAATAGGCCATCCTGATTATCACAACAAAAGTTTTTTTCCTCGTTCTGATAATAGGTCACAATAAATGATTAGTCTCTTAGAAATGGTATGGCTTTCTCCACCTTCGATATTCTCACTATAGCTATCTCCCTACTGTATGTTCCACTCCATGCATCTGATTAAGTGGGTTTTAATGCACAAAAGATTATTCCAAAATAAATTTGTTAGTCTCTAAGGTATCACAAGTAAGCCTAGTTCTACAGAATATCATGGCTACCTTTCTGAAACCTTTTCTCTCACAAATTATCTAGTCTGAATGGTATGGAGAGATTCCTAGTGGCTATGAAATATACACGAATGTAGACCTTTCTTGACCTGAATTGTCACCGGTGAATTGTTTTGCTGCAATGAAGTCTTTTCAAGAACCAATCTCATCTGAATAGTTAGGAAACCATATGATCTACTTTGCACTGTAGATTTTCTGAGAGCTTTCTCAATCTGAATGATTAGAGGTGACATGCTTTTTTTTGGAATGAAGACTTTTCATGGAGCAGGCTCCCTGGATTGTCTGGAAGATTTCTGTTTTCCTCCTAAGACTCATTTCATAGCAAAGAATAATCAGTAGTGATTTTTTTTCTTGCCCTGAATTCATCAAATTACCTGAATTTTCCTGAATTCATCAAAAATCAATTAAATATTTTCCTGTCACAATATTGAGTCCTGAAAAATTATTTAAAAGTATAGATTAATATTTATTGTGCAAAAATGTATTTCAATAGCGTGAAAAGCAATTGTTTTTCATTTAAAAATACAAAGAGCTATAGCAAAAAATTCACCTTGATTGAAAAATAAAAAAAGGCAAAATATTCGTTTGTCATTATATAGCAATTAAATATTTGCTATATTGCCATATGTATATATTTGCATATATGTTTGCAATATGTTATATTACGTATATATATGTAATAGAACATATTGCATTTATATATGTATATATAACATATCGCATATATAATATAACATATTACATTTATATATTATATAACATGTTGCATATATATATATATAACATATTGCATATATATGTATATATATATATATACACATTGCAATATGTATATATTTGTATCTACGTTGCAATTTAAAATCTTAAAAAAAATTAATTGAAAAACCTAATTTTTTAAGGCACTATATATATAAAAGGAAAAAAGATTTTTGTAAAACATGAAGTTTAATGAAAAAATGATTACTTTTTTACTTCCAAAAAATTGAAATTGGAGTGAAAAAATTGATTTTTCAATGGAAAAAAATCTAGTCTGTTTAACAATTTTGATCAATCTGTTAGTATAGCTGTCTGTTAACCTGGGAGAAAATTTTTAGTTGGACTTTTTAATATTCATACTAAAATTTGTAAACAAGGGAAGAAGTCAATGTGATATTGCCTAATCAGCTTGATTTGTTACTACAATGGGAACAGATAAGAGCAGTTAGAGTTATTAGATAGCATATTTCAAGAGTGCCTCAAGTACTTTTGATAGGCTACCAAAATCAAAACACTTTATAAACCTTCCTAACCACATGGAGCTTACCACATGTGTAAACTCACAACCGTTTACATTTGGCTAGGTAGCATACTGGCTCTGTTTACCCAGAGAGATTTGGGCCCCTGTATCCCTCTTCCCCAAGTATTCCTTGCCATCAATTTAGAGCCTTAAAATGATCCATATATGGTTCAGCCGAGGCTACTCTTACAAAACCAATATGATAAATTCCAATTGCCTGCAGATTTTCTGTGATGAGTACAGCAGAACTAAAATCAGCTATTGGTCTCATGCTTCGTTCTAGCATAGGTTATTTATTCCCCAAATGATCAGTGGAATTACAGCGATATCACCTTTTGGGCTCTTCTGTTTTTATAAGACCCTTGGGATGAGGGTTGTCCTAAACATACAAGTAAAGGTATCCTAAAATCTCGCCTTTATCTAGAAGGAGTTAAGAGGATCAAATAAGCTAGTTTGCACCTGACCAGACGGTCCACAGGCGCCAACATTTGTAGGCACCAGTGGGTGCTTGAACTGTCCCCAACTCCTGTCTCTGCGCAGTGTCCACGGCAACCCAAAGTCCGCATCCCCTACTCGACCTGTCCTCAGCACAGCGTGCCGTGTTCCCCCTCCTCGCCCTACCTACAAGGCTTGCTATGTGTATCAATGTATATGTGTGTATGTGTATCAATGTGTATGTATCAATGTGTATGTGTATGTGTACATATGTTTATGTGTATCAATGTGTATGTGTATGTGTATCAATGTGTATGTGTATCAACTGTTTCACATTGCAAGTGCTGGGGGAGGCAAAGTTGAAAAGGCCCAAAGGAGAAAGACGATACTTTCAAATCTGGCGGGGAGGGAGGGAGGTTTTGTTTGAGCTCTCTCTTGTTGTTCTCCATGATAGAGAGGGATCAGGGCAGGAAAATCCAGCTCCTAAAGGCAGTCCTGAAACAAGCCTCTAAGATTACAAAAATTGTAGGTATAGCAGGGAAAGGCACTAGGCTGACTTTTGTTTTTACATGAATTTTCCCTCTTCGAAGACGGGAATCCACTATGTTTTAAATCTTTTTATTTGCCCTGAGAAGTTACCTTCCATCCTGATTTTACAGATGTGATTCTTTTTACTTTTTTAAAAAATAAAATTTTTCTTTTAAAACCTGAATGATTTGCAGTGTCCTAAAGACCCAGGGGTTTGATCTGTACTAACTTTGTAACCAGTGGGTTAGTATAGTATACTCAAGCATCCCCAGGAAAGGTGGTGAAGGAGTTTGGAGGGATATTTTGGTGAAGATAGGTTTCGAAGTGCCCCTCCCCGAAAGTTTTTTTTTAAATCACTTGGTGGCAGGAGTATCATCCAAGGACAAGGAGGACTTTGTGCCTTGGGAAAGTTTTTAACGTAAGATGGTCTCCGTAAGACCCCTTCCCTAAGGGAATCTAAGTGAGAGACCAAGAAGAGTCTTTGACATGATTCAAATCAAACACAGTGCTGCAAGTAGAATTAACAAACAAATTTATTAACTACAAATGATAGATTTTAACTGATTATAAGTCAAAGCACCGCAAGTCAGATTTGATCAAATGAAATTAAAGAAAAACACATTCTAAACTGATCTTAACACTTTCAGTGCCCTTACAAACCTAGATGTTTCTCTCCACAGGCTGGTTGGTTG
>VOCN01042974.1:0-15818 GCA_007922305.1 Dermatemys mawii
CCCACCTTGTCTCCATCAGAGCCTGGGGCCAGCATGGCTACACCAACACTGCAAAGAAAAATATTGGGTGTCCCAAGGAGTAAAACAGAGAGGCCACATGATGGTGCTATAACCTCACCAACAGGAAAGAGGGCTGATGGACCCCCACCCCCTTGAAATGCAGCACGGTGCAGAGCCTTAGCACAAAGCCTGAGGGAGTTTTCAGCGCTGCGTAGGCCTCTTGCTAGCCCCTGCTCCCTGGTGACTCACCCCCCTGATACCTCCTTCACCCAGACCGGATGGGGCATTTCTAGCACCACAGCTACAGGGCCAGCATGGACCGGGCTAGGAACCTCTCCCCAAATACCTGCATGCACATGCATGGACTCTGCCCTCAGCCAGCCAGGGGGCTGTGGTCCCACCTTGTAGGGTGAAAGAAACTGCCATTGACTTTAATGTACCCCAGGACCTGCGGCTAGGTTCAGCCTTGTGCCGTGGCTGCAAAGGGGCCTTCGGGTGAGTATAATGCTCCCTTGGGGAGTGGCACAGAGACCACCCTGCCCAGAGCTGATGGATAGAGCAGTGGCCCTGGTGGGAAGGGGCCCAGAGGAGTTTGGGCCGGGGCAGATGTGTGTCCCAGCAATTCTGAGCGCCATTGTCACAGGGATGCTCTGGGCTGCACCGGCCTGTGCCACGGCCCCTGGATAGGAGGAAGGCCACAAAATGCATCCTCTCTGCCCCTGCCCTGGTGCCGAGTCCGCCTCATGAAGCATGAGCTGGGCGGCTCCATCCCCTTTGCACGGCACCGTGTTTTCCAGGGATGGTGCGTGATCCCGGCCCCCACGCAGACATGGATTCCTGCCCGAGCAGAGTCCGGAGTGTGAACTGGAGCGTGAACAGATCGAGTGCCGGACTCGTCCCTGGACTGCCTGACACGGATATGAGGGGCAGACTGCGGGGCAGAGCGTGTCTTGCCTGATCCCAAAGGAAGCAATGAGCCACTCTTGATCACGTTCCTAACCCCCTATCCCCCCTTGTCCATTTCAGTCTGAATGTGGATGAAAGGGGTTAGCTGGCCAGATTCTTCCAGGACCAAATTCTCCTCTAAGATCCCCCTCTCCCTCCTGTCAGTGCAAAGCTCCTGCCTGCAGCCCCAAAAGGGAAATGTTTGCATGCAATGAGTTGTTTTGATATAGTCACTCCTGAGTTCTGGGCTGTGCAGACTGGTCTGTTATGGTAGGGTTGCCTGTGAGGACTGGACACTACATACGGGTTCGTTATTGTAGGATTGCTTGTGAGTGCTTGGCTGCACCTGCCAGTTTGATATGTAGGGTTGTTCTTGCACGCTGGCCTGTGCACGCGGGTTTTACCATCCTCTGCCCCGGGACAGACCCCAGCGGGGGTGAGACAGAGCCCAGAGCGTTTTTGCTGCAGGAGCTGGGGACGCTTCCTGGGTTGGGCGCAGAGAAGCAAAACCGAACGCTGGCTCATTGTTTGTTTCTCTACAAAGCGAGCTTTGTTGGGACACTAGCTCTGTCCCTGGCCCTCGCTCCACGCTGCAGCCGCCTCCTCAGCTTGATCAGTGCACAACACGGAGCCCTGCAGAGGGGAGAGCTTAACTTGAACCCTGCCTCGCCGGGGGCTGGAGCCCAGGGACCCCAGTAGGTCGGCAGAGTAAACACAGGTGGACCCCACGCCCGCTGAGAGCCCTGTTGTTCCTGGCAGCTGGGCAGACACATTCCTGCTTGGCTGAACGTGAGCTGCTGAGACACTGAGGAGAAAGGGCCAAAACCAACGGATCCCAGCCCAGCCCTGAAATTCCAGGGGAATCAAAATACCCAGATGCTTCCCTAGGAGAACAACACGCATGGGCTAGGGAGGCCCGTGGGAGGCTGGAACCTAGTTCCCTTGCTGTAACATCAGGGCCTTGGGTCCGGCGATCCTTCTGCAGTCAACAGTCAGTGTGGAGGCGAATGTGGGGAAGAAGGGGGATCAGGGGAAAGGTGTGGAGAGACACTCGTCCTGCTGCTGGTGGTGTGGAGAAAAATGGAGGATTTCAGTCTTTGGAGCCTCTCCCCGTCCACCTGTGCCAGGTGCACTGTGAATTCGCCGTAGTTCGTGACAGCAGCAGTGGAAAGACGACGAGGAGGGGAGGGGCAAGTCTGTGGCGTAGCTGCATCCCCGGGAAGTGCCAGGCTGGAGCAGCTCACCCAGGCAGCCAGCGATGTGGAGTGTCCCCAGCCACAGCCTGGAAAGCCCCAGGCTTCCCTTTGTGCCAGGCCAGGAGGAAGAGAGGGGAGCAGAGGAAGGACTGCAGCTCGTGGCCTGGAGCCCAGGGCCCTTCTCATGGGCATGGCTTGTTTTGATCCCTGCTCTGCGTGGACCCTGGTGAAGGCCACACTACCTCAGGGTGGCTCTCAGTGTGGCTGGACCACAAATAGAGGTGTGCAAGCGGGACAGATTCTGAAGGAGAAAGAAGGGCTGGTGGGTGTTGTGTGGCCCGGCTCTGAGGGGGAAGGCTCAGACCTTAGGAGCCTGGGGGTGCAGTGATCAAAGGTGCGAAGGAGGTGTGAGTGCCCCACTCCCCTTGGTGCCTTAATCTCCTCCCAGGTTCCTCATCTTTCCCTGGGGTGGGTCTAGACTGGTGAAATTCCCAACTGCACCGGTGCAAAACCACTGCACTGGTGCAGGGACACGGCACCGGTGCACAACGGGGCCGTCCCGGTGCCATTCACAAAATGGGGTGAACGGTCCTGGTGCAAAGCACCATCTCGTACTTCTCGATGGGGGCAAAACATCCCACCCCCCCACCAGGCAGGATCTCCCTCTCTAGTCACTATAGGCTGAGCGGGAGGATAATCCCAGGGGTTTTTCCTGCAGACAGGCAAGGTCCTTAGGAGCCCTACCCTGCCAAAGGCTGTTATCATGTGAAAGGAGCAGCAGTGGGAGGCCATCAAGAGGAGAGATTAGAGCTAGCTCCTGTAATTGCTCCCAGAGCCCGGCATTGTGTTGGTATTCCTGCTCATTAAGAGTGGGACTTTCCAGCCTCGGGGAGGGGCTGCGACCTGCCCTGACAATCCCCAGAATGCCTGGCAGCCCCACTCCGGTCTGGAGCAGAAATTCCAGCCCTGCAGGAGATCCTGCCCGGTCAAATCTGCAGGAGACGTCCTGTCCCACCACTCCTATGATGAGCCCACTCCAGCCACGCAGCAAAGGCTCAACCCTGCTAGAAGAACACACTGCCTGCCCTGCTGTGCTGGGGTACTGCCAGCCTCTTGGAATACAGACCGGCCTGGCAAAGGGGCAAAGGATTCCCCTGGAATCTGGTGCCAGAGGAGACAACCCCCCAGACAATGTACAGTCCTGCCATGGGCACAACAGACCCCAAACAAAGCGAAATGAATACAGGGCCCCAAATAGATAGATAGATATCGGGTATCTATCTATCTATCTATCTATCTATCCAAATTTTCCAAAGTGGACTCTTAATTCTGAGTGCCTCGTTTTGGGGCACCCAATTTGAGACCCTTTAGGATATCCAGGCAGCAGCAACCTAAGGCTGAAGTTTGTGGGGGAACCGGGAGCCCTTGGTGCCCTGGAAGTTTCAATCCATTCCTGAGCCTTGCTCCCACCCGCTGTGGCCCTTGTTCAGTCTCTTGAGGCTTTGCGGGCTGAGTCATCATTAACACGGAGGTGGGGGGTACGTGCAGAGGGGCCCGTGAAAGCCCCTGCCACACTGGCACCTCGGAGAGCCCTTGCCACAAGAGTCCTGTGCAGCAGCCTGTCTCAATGAGCTGCCGATATGAGGAAGCTGTTTAAAGTTTAACTGCAGATTAGTCTCCTGAATGCCACCGGCTAGCGGGAGAACATTTATGGGGGGAGCTTGTGTCAACTTTCGCTTTCTGGGCAGTGCCATGAGGACTGAATTGCTGTGGGGAAGCTCCCACACTGGAACCCAGCTGGGCACTGCTGTGGGGAAGCTCCCAACGCCGGAGGTCTCTGCAGGGCACAGTCTACACTAGGAAAGCCCAGAAGGGGAAGCGCAGGGCTCCCAGGCTGGGGCGAATGCACTTCTCAACTTGCCTTCCTCTTATTTCTGCGTAGTGTGTGTGACCCTCATGCCAAGCGGCCCAGGCTAACTGCAGCAAAGGGTTTAGTGTCAGGAGATAAGGTGGTAACACAAGGGGCTTTTGTTTGTGTGTTTTCCCCCTGGCAACAGAGTTACCAATCAAGGTTATCTCAGGAGTGACTCACCCTTGTGCGGTCACACACACAAACACACACTCACCCGCGCTCCTGAGCTCTCCTCTGCCAAGCTGGCTGCATGGTCTCTGGGTTCGTACTGGCGTGCCTCTCCTTTCACAGCCACCGATTCTGCGTTTGGGGAGAGTCCACTGGGGCTTTGCATACCCCGCTGCAGCTAGGTACCCCACTCGGGGCAGGGACGCCCCTCTGTCCTGACACAAAGAGGGAGCAAAGTCCCCCATTTCAGTGACGGAGCAGGGTCCCTGCTGGTGAGTCATGCCAGAGCGGCGTGGGAAGTAGGTGTCCTTGAGAATGACTCAGGCAGCGGGGCTGGCGGGGAGGTCTGGATACCTGACTCATCCAGGACTCTGTGACCCCAGAGCGGGGGATCCAGGGTCTGAACCCCGCACAGAGATCAGAGCTTCCTGCCTTTATCATCCGTTCCTTGGCTAACTAGGGAATTGTCCCCTGGGCAGGTTCCCCTAGACTGAGTCCTAACTGCTCCATGCCCAAGGTCAAGATCAGAACCCCAGTGTCTTGGTGCCCAACCCTGTGCTCTAACCTCTAGGGGCTCCCTCCCATCCAGAGGAGTTCAATGCTACATGGCCAATTCCACGGGATCACAAATCATGAGTCAGGTCCCCCACCCTCGAATCATGATTAGCTCAACAGTCATGCCATTGAAAAAATAATCCTGGGATTTTTTTCTTGGTCATCTGTTTTTTGAGCCTGCGAGAGTCACGTTTCCAATATCTCTGCACCTCGGGACTCCAGAAGCTGGGGCTTTGAAGCACCAACTAGCACGAGACTTAGCCCTGCTGTGCCTAGCAGGAGGGGAAGCCCAGGTCTCCTCACTGCAAACCCCCTGGTTCCCAAGCACAGGAGGGCGGTATCAGTGAGGATTTCCTGTTTGCCCTGGTTGGCACCTGATCACCAGCCCACAGGGCCCCTTCCTAGCACAAGTTCCCACAGGAAAAGGCTGTCTCTCCCCAGAAACAAATATTTGTCTTCGAGGGTGTTGTACCTACCTATCAGCTGTGCCCAGCCAGAGCTATTCCAGCTGCTAGCCTGGGGCCAATGAGTTATCTCAGCTCGGCCAGAGACCTTGACTGTTCCTGCTGAGCCAGGGGGAAAGAGGGTGATGGAGTGCTAGGGGAATGGGCAAGGTCCAGCTGGGATGGGGCAGCTCTGTGTGATGACCGGCAGCACAAGAGGCTGCGGGGGTAGTGGAGAGAAATAAGGTGTCCTAAGACCCCCGCCCACAGACATGTGAGTCTGCAGCCTCCATGCCCCTCACGTCTACCTGTCTCATACTGTCCTGCCCCTCCCTCCCTGCATTGTAGCACCAGAAGGCCCCAGAAATACGCGTAGGTATGGTGGCCTGGAAGGACTTGATTTTGATCAGTAAATGCTGGGGAACATTGATTTCACCCCAAGAAGCGAAGACAAAACCCCCCCTCGCCCACCCACACCCACCGCAGCTGACCTCACACATGAAATGCACAAGTGAGCCTTGTGCGCACACAACTACATGCACACACCCCTTATTTGTCACACACCCAAGCCCGCACACGGCTGAACACACACACACCCCTTAGCTTTCACACTTCTGAGCCTGCACACACCCACATAAACAAATACACACACACACCATGAGGCTGCACACACACAAATACACACACACATATCCTGAGCCTGCACACATACACACCCCTTAGCTTTCACACATCCTTAAGCCCACTCACCCACCCACATACACACCCACACCCACACCCTGAGGCTGAACACACACACACACACAGAGCCGCACCTACGCCACAACTACGCCAGTGTCCCCGGTTTGAAGCGCATGCCCGGAGAGGACAAAGGCCCAGATCCTCAAAGGGACTGAAGTGCTTGACTCCCATTGAAATCAGCGGGCGTCTAAGGACGTGGGCCAACCCCCAAGGCTGCGGGGTTCTGGTTGCTCTAATCAGCTGATCTGATTTCAGTGCAAACGGGCCCTGGATGCGAACCCGGCTCCTCTCCCTGCGAGTGGGACGCCAGGGCCGCAACCCGCAGGGGCAGGAGCGGCTGAAAGGGTCACCCCAAGATTACCTGGAGCGCTGGCTCCTACTGGTTACCCCTAGTGGGGCAAATTGGGGGAAGTGGCCCGGAAATCAGCGGGCTGGCTTGTTTACATGGACATGGCGGAGCAGCACCTGCTGAATTTCCTTCCCTGCAACCCATCCTCAGGAATCAGCTGCTCCTCCCTGCTCCGGGGGCTGGGGTCTGCCCAGCTCTGCTCATTAGGAGCGGGAAAGGGAGTAGGTGACCCTTTTGCCTGCTTTACACTGTGAGAGGCTGGGACTGGAGTAGCTGGGAGCTCCCCTCATGCCAAGGGCGCCTGCCCTGCTCCCTACAACGCCCCCTGCTGGGAGAGGCCAGGACTGAACCCCTGCCAATCATCCGAGCAATGTCCCATACTTGGCAATGGGGATGGGCGGAGCTTATGTTGTGGGCGGGGCTTGTCATGGGCAGAGCTTGGAAAAACACTGCACCCCTTCTCCATCCCTAAGTCCTACATTTTAGGATTCCTTCCATGGGTGGCACCCATTCGCCAACCTAGGGGGGGGGTCCTTCATTCTGCCACTGCCCCGTGCCTGTGCCCCCATAGTTTCCAGGGGCCCTGTGACCTGGGCACTTAACTGTGGCCTGCTACCAGGGATCTCAGTAGTCAAATGGGTGTGACCAATTTAACCCCCTTCAGGGGAAGAGGCTGATCGTTGGAGACAGGTCATGGGGGAAGTCCTAGAAAAACTGGTCCCATCCTGCCAGGAATCTGAGGGTCTTTCTATGTCCAGCTGCCTTTAGAGAGCAGAAGGGACTCGGTGCATGGCATATAGGACCAGCACTCTGCCTTATGGAAGGCTACTAGGGCCCCTGACTAGCCAGCCCAGCCTTGGGAGTGCCATGAACAGCTTTGCCCCCCAATCCAGGGCTAAGGGTGAAGTGCAGGATGCCTGTGACCCAGACTTGTTTGCTCCAGTTGCAACAGGCCAAGAAGGCAGGGTTATTGGGTAGCCCCCTTCCATGGAATAAGGTGGCCTGGGGTGGCCCCAGGACTAGCAGAAGAGGAATTACATCCATGAGCCCCACTGTGGACCAAGCCTCACAGCAGCAATGGGCCCTTTGGAGAGACAAAGCTGGGGTCTGTGTGATCAGGGGGCAGGATGGGAACCCAAGGAGGGAAATGAAAGGGCGAGTGCTTAGAATTGGGGAGACTAGTTAAAGCAGGAGATTGGGGATCAGGAGCCTGAGGTTCTATTCTGGGCTATGGGAGGGAGTGTGGTCTAATGGTTGCGGGGGGAGGGGTGTTGCCGGGACTCAGGACTCCTGGGTTCATTTTCCTGATTATAGGGAGTGAGTTCAGGCTACTGGTTGAGGAGCAGGAGCAGAGTGATGGGGGGAGAGTCAGGACTTCTGGATTCTATCTCTGGCTCTGGGATCGGGAAGGAATGTGGTCTAATGGTTAGAACGGAGTGGGGCTGGGAGTCAGGACTCCTGAGTTCTCTTCCTGACTATGGGAGGGAAGTGCAGTCTAATGGCTGGGGGAGGAGGGTTGGAGTGGGAGTCAGGACTCCTGGGTTCTAGCCCTGGCTCTGGGAGGGAGTGCAGTCTGATGGTTAGAACAGTGGCTGGGATTCAGGACTCCTGGCTCCTCTTCCTTGCTAGGAAAAGTTGTGGGGGTTAGACCAGGCACTGGACGGCTATCCCAGTGACCAACTCTGTGACCTTGGGCAAGTCATTTGATCCGCTGCGTGCCTCGGTTTCCCCCTCTGTATAATGGGGAGATAGGGCTATGCCCCTACGTGGTCAGGGTGCCTTGTGGCCACATGGGAAGCGCTCCGAGCACCTTGGGCAGGGGGCCACTTTACACCCTCATTAGCAGGGAACTCAGGGCTCGGCAACAATCCCCCGCCCCTCCCCCAAGAGACACAGCCCGCTGCTCTGAGCCCGATTGCGTATTTTATTGAGCTCTGCTGAGCAAGCCAAGCGGACGGTGGGAGGTGACGGCGGTTGCCTGCAGCCCTCCCCAGGCACCGTCATGCCCAGATGCGAAGGGAAGGGAGCAGGGACCACGTGGCGCGTCCGGCTCAGTGCCTGAGGACTTGGGACTCGCTGGTGTCCGACACCACTTTGCCGTCCACCGTCTTCCGGGTCGTGGTGACGATCTTGTGGGTGGTCTGCGTGATGCTGCCGCTGTCCACCAGGGCGTCGCTCAGGCTGCGGGGCAGGAGAGAGGGAGAGGGAGCGTGAGCTCAAGGGGCCGTCCCAGGGTCCCTGGTCCACTGCTGTGCAACCAGCTTTGGAGACCCGCGGGCTGGGCCGCACACCCCTGGGGAGGGAGGTCATCAGACTGGGGTGGCATTACGCCCTGGAAAGCATTAGCTCCTCCCTGCCCCCCACTCAATGGGCACCCACTTTCCCCACCACCGGCTCCCTGCCAGGACCACGAATCCAGGGAACGTGAGGGTTTAGCGATAAGGCTCCCCTGGGAGACAGCCCCAGGTGGGGGTGGTTGGTCCCGCACTGCCCCTAAGCGGGACAGAGCCCATTTCTGGTGAGGATCTGGGCTGGACTGGCCCCATCCCATCCCTGGGGGAACCTCAGGGGCCCCGTGGCCCAAAGACCAGGGCCAAACACTGCGGGGGGGAGTGTATTGGGGGCATTACTGACCCTCTCTCTGGCCTGGGTCAAATCATAGTAGCTTGCCAGACCAACAGGTAACCCAGCTGGGAATTGCTATAATAGGGAGTGGTAGGGCATGATGGGTTATCTTGAAGCTGCGCTTCCCTAGCAGAACAAATGAGGAAGTCCAGGGGCCCCAGGGTTAAATCCTCTCTATCCCACCACTGACACCAATGGGAAGCGTGACAGTGCACCTGGAAAGCAGCGGGGCTGTGGGAGGCACTGACGCCCTGGCCCAAGGCACTCACTTGAACTCCTCTCCGCCCTCCAACAGCCGCCTGTAGGTAGCGATTTCCGCTTCCAGCTTGTCCTTGATGTTCAGCAGGGCCTGGTAGTCCTCAGACTGGCGCTGGATGTCGTTGCGTACCTGAGTCAGCTCCGCCTCGGCCCGCAGGAGCTGCCCATTCAGCTGTTCCATCTGCAGGGCGTAGCGCTGCTCCACGTCCTGCAGGTTTGCTTCCAGGCTGGCTTTCTGCAAGGAGGGTTGTGGGGGGAAGAAGTCAGTGCCATGCCTCAGTGGGCCACACCTCTGGGGAGGATGCCAGGCCCCAACGGCACTGGCTCCTCCCCTTTGGGGGACGTACCATTGGACAAGGTGAAACCAGGACGCGGCCTGGCTGAGGGGCCAACATTAGTCCCCTGCTGCCCGTGGAGGGTATCCCCGGCACGCAGGTGGCCAGCCTGAGCGCCGGGGCTGGATCGGGGCTCTAGGGGAGGATCAGGAGAAAGTCCCCTCCCTGCGCACGGAGGGGGAGAGGCTCAACGGGGTGCAGGAGCCCCTGGATGTGATGTGGGAGAGCCCGGCTGTGGTATTGCGGCTGGGGGGGAGGAGTGGGACAGGGAGAACCCGACCTGGAGCTGGGGAGGGGAAAGCAGCACTGGGGACAGGGAGTGAAGGAGGAGCCCAGATGCAGTGGGGTTGGGGGGGGGGGAAGCCAGGGGGATCCCAGCTCTGGCATCGGATGTGGGGAGGGAGCAGGGGGTCCCCGGCCCTGGCAGTGTGTGTGGGGAGCAGCAGAGGGCCCCCAGTCCTGGCACGGGAGGGGGCACGTACCAGGTTGCGCAGGGACTCCAGCTCGATCTCCAGCGTCTGGTAGGTGCGGCGCAGCTCGGATACGCTGCTGCGGGCCACCTCCATCTCCTTTGTGTTCTGAGTGATCTCCACGGTGCTCTGGGTGATCTGGAGAGGGACGGGGCAGGTCAGTTATTTGGGGGTTGGGCGAAGGAGTCTCTCCCTTGCCAGCCTGAGCTAGCAAGGACCCTTGCCCGCCTCAACCAAACCTCCCCGAACCCCCCGGGGGATGTAGCTCCGGCAGCCCCGTCTCCAGCACAGGCCACGCCAGAGCCCCCGAATCAGAAACGCCCTCGATTCCGGTCTTGGCAGTGCCAGCTCATCCGGACCGTGCCCAAAGGGGTCCCGTTAAGTGGCCTGGTTCTTGAGGGTGACAGGAAGTGGGGGACCCCCCAGTCCCGGGGACAGGCTGTAACCCTTCCCTCACCCCCCGCAGCTCACCAGGTGGTTCCACTGCTGGTCAAGGTCCGCCATGTTCTTCTGCGCCAGGGCGTCGTACTGGGCCCGGATCTCTGCCATGACTTTGCCCAGGTCCTGAGGCTGGGTGGCGTCCACCTCCACCGTCAGCCCCGAGCTGGCGATCTGGGCCTGCAGGCTGTCCACCTCCTGCGGGGACAGTCCCGGACCAATGAGGGCGGCCGCCCCCTGGGGAGCGGGGACCCTCCCCGCCCCACCCCGTGCCCTTCTCGGGGCTACCTCCCAGGTCCCACCCCCGCAGTGGTGAGCCACGCAGGACGGTCCTGCCCAATGTGGGCGCAGCCCCCCCCGCCCCCAGCTTACATCCTGGTGGTTCTTCTTCATGAAGATCAGCTCTTCCTTGAGGGACTCGATCTCCCCTTCCAGTTGCAGCCGGCTCATGTTGGTGTCATCCAGGACTTTCCGCAGCCCATTGATGTCGCTCTCCACCGACTGGCGGATGGCCAGCTCCGACTCGAACCTGCACCGGGCGGGGGGTGGGGTGGGGGTCAGTGCTTGGGGACGGAGCTCCAGCTGTGTGTGGGGGGGGGCTGGAGCCCCTCTGCGGGGATGAGGAGGGGGAATTGGCAGGGGGCAGAGCCCCTCCCTCATGTGTGGAAGTGCATTTGGGGGGCAGAGCCCCTCCCCCATGTGTGGGGTGCTGCAGGGGGTGCATTTGGGGGGCAAAGCCCCTCTCCCATTTGTGACAGTGCATTGGGGGGAAGAGCTCCTCCCCCATGTGTTGGGGTGCAGTGGAGGTGCATTTGGGGGGGCAGAGCCCCTCCCTCAAGTGTGGGTGCTACACAGGGTGCATTTGGGGGAAAAGCCCCTCCCCCATCTGTTGGGGTGTGGTGGGATGCATTTGGGGGGGCAGAGCCTCCCCACCCCCGTGTGTGAAGAGGGTGGGGGTGTCTGTTTGGGGTTGAGACTCCTGCACCATGAGTCTGTGTGTTTTGGGGGTTGGGAGGGGGGGAACAGCCTGGGTGCCAGACCTCTCCACCCTCCGCGTGCCAGAACCCCCTCAACATCTGGGGTGTGGGCTGCACAGCAGAGCTGCGGCACTCCTCCCACATACCCTGCGGGGGGAGAGGGGTCCCTCTGGGTCGTGCCTCTCCCCCCTGGCATCCCACCCCCACTGGGGATCTCCGCCCCGGCCAGGGCGAAGGGGGTCCGGGAGAGAGCCCAGGGCCTGCGGGTCGGCTCGGCGGGACGCTCACTTGACCCGGAAGTCATCCGCGGCCAGGCGGGCGTTGTCAATCTGTAGGACGATGCGGGCATTTCCCACGGCGTTCTCATAGATCTGGGCAGGGGGAAGAGGCACGGGGGATGGGGGGTCAGTGGGTTCAGAGAGCAGTGCTGGGGCTGGGTGGGGGCACGGATAAGGGGCTGAGTTCTGAGCTCTCCCACAGGGGCGTGCATGCCCCCAGGATGGCAGCAGGGTCCCCTTTCCCACGGCGTGGCCCCGGCGGCCTGGTGTTGCCCCACGAGAGCCACAGGACTCCCCACCCGGCGCCCGCTGCTCCAGGAATCGCTCTCCTGTGCCAGGCGCCGGCGGGAACCTGAATCCGCTGGGCTCCTGCCAACCCGCTGCCTTGTTTGCCGAGCTCAGCACAGGTGCAGGGCAGGTGCGGTTCCCACAGCAACGGGAGACAAAGGCACTTAAAGAGACACCGCCCGGTATTGGCGGGCGCCCATCACCTGGAGATCTGAGCCCCCAAAACGGGACTAACCCCCCAATTGCCACAGCTGACGGGCACAGGAGAGCCAGGGTGCCTGGGTTTTATTCACCGGTAGAACCCAGGCGTCCTGGCTCCCCTTCCCAGTCCCGTTGCCGGGTGACCTTGGGCAGCAGTTCCTTTCTACCAGCCTCCACCCCAGGGGTTGTTCTGGTGGGGTTCCACTAGGCCATAACCTCACACTGCTAGCCAACACAGTGACACCATGCGTGGGAAGACTAGGCCCTGCTCTTTGAACTTCCAGTAGGGAAAGACATGTTGTGGGAAGGAGTTGAGTCTAATGGTTAGAGCACGGTGGGGCTGGGAGTCAGGACTCCTGGGTTCCGTTTGCAGGCTTGGGAAGGGGCATGGGACCTATCTAGTGGGTTAGAGTAGGATAGGCTAGGAGTTAGCTGGGGAGAGAACCCAGGAAGCCTCTTAGCAGGGAGTGGTGTCTAGTGGTTAGAGCAGATGCATCAGGACTCCTGGGTTCTCTTCCCAGCTCTTAGCGGGGAGTAGTGTCTACTGGTTAGAGCAGAGGCATCAGGGCTTCTAGGTTCTCTTCCCCACTCGGGAAGAAGAGAGATTTGCTGTGGATCGCAGGGCGGTCATGCCCTCAGGTATAAATAACCCTGAGCGGCCAAATTCTCTTCCTTTCCCTCTTGGAAGCCAGCGGGGATTGGCGCTTTCCAGCTCACTCTCTGCCCCCTGCCTTTCCGATGGGGCTTTCTCCTGTCCCCCTGCACACCTGTTCCCACCCCACCTTTCCAAAGAGTCACCTTATGTCTTTGTTCTGTTTGCCAAGAGTGACTCAGCCCGGAGAGAGAGAGCAAACATCTCCTTTGTCCCTCACCCATCCCCCCACGCTACACCCCACCGAGCCTGTTTCACCCGGACCCATCCCACCCTGCATGGAAAGAGAGTTTTCAGTCAATGCAAGACACTGGGAGCAAACAGGCAAATGGCCCCGAGATCGTCCTGGCGGGGGCTGGTTCAGGAAACACCCACGCAACAAACATTAAGGAGCCTAAACCAGCCCTAACAGTCGCAGTGCGGCCCAGTGGCTAGAGCACTGAACCAGGACTCGTGAGACCCGGGTTCAGGCCCTTGCTCTACGGCTGACCTTGGGCAAGTCACTTTGCCGCTCCGTGCCTCAGTTTCCCCTCTGCCTCTTTAGAAGGGGAGAGCATGGCAGGGCCGGGGCTGCCTTCCCCCGGTGGGTGTGCAGCCCCAGGGGCCACTACTAGAATAATCATCTACTTTGAGGGAGGGTCTGAGACCCTCTCAGCCCCTCCCTCCCCCGCCGAGTGGGTGGGAATTAAACCCCCCTTGCCCCAAAAGGGAGGAGGAGGGGGAAGCTGGGATTCTGCCCTGCTACTGCTCCTCTGTGCAGGAGAGGTTAATGAGTAACTGCTCTGCAGTGCCTGGAGCCCCCAGGCTGCAGCAAAGTGCCTGGCTTCTCTGGGCCTCTCGCTGGCTGAGTTTACCAGCTTTCCACCTGGGGAAACAGCCCCTCCATTGCCCCACACACAGGGGGCTGGGTCGGGCCCCTCACCTTGGCCTACAGCCCCACCGGACCCGGCATGCACACAGCGAGCCAGCTACAGAGGGGCCACCTGGGGGAGCCCAGGTGGGTGAATGCACAGCGCTGGGCTTGGGAGAGGGGGGCAGGTCTGTAATCTTTCAACACCCCCCTTTCTTGTCAGGGCAGGGCTGGGAGTCAGGACTCCTGGGTTCTGTTTGCGCGCTTGGGACCTGTCTAGTGGGTTAGAGTAGGATAGGCTGGGAGTTAGGCTTCCTGGGTTCTCTCCCCAGCTCTTAGCGGAGAGTAGAGTCTAGTGGTTAGAGCAGAGGCGTCAGGACTCCTGGGTTCTCTTTCCCAGCTCTGGAAGAAGAGAGATTTGCTTGTTCCTAGGCTTCCCCTGGGAGGGGAGCAAACCCACACTCCCCCCCCCGCCCTTCGGGGGGGGGGGGGCACAAAGGGCTGATCCCAGATACGGAGGTGGGTGGCGACAGGTGCCCGTGATCCTCCCCTCCCATTGGGGTCCCAGGCAGAGGGGGGTGCCGGGGGCGCCCTCCTCCCTGATACAGTGGGTTTGGGGGCGCGAGCCCAGGTGGCCGAGGCGAGGCGGGAGCAGGGGGGCCCTCACCTGGTTCCTCAGGTCCTCGATGATCTGGAAGTAGTGGCTCCAGTCCTGGGCCCTGGGGCCCTTCTTGTCCATGAACTGCCGGATCTGGAGCTCCAGCTTGCGGTTGTCGGTCTCCAGGCTGCGCACCCTGTCCAGGTAGGCGGCCAGGCGGTCGTTCAGCTCCTGCATGGTCTCCTTCTCGTTCTGCACCACCCCGGAGCCCGACAGGGAGACGCTGCTGTAGCTGCCTCCAGAGCTGCTGACCGGGAAGCCGGAGCCCAGGCCGGTGGCCCTGACCTCCGAGATCCTCGAGCCGTGGCCCCCTGCCCCGGCGTAGACACTGGCAGCGCTGGTGGGTGAGGTGTACCACCTCCCCATCATGCTCGGGGTTTTCCGGGTGCTGGAGTAGCTGGTGGACCTGGAGAAATTCATGGTGCTCCCAGCAGGTGGGGACGAGTTTGCAGCGGTGCTGGGGTCTGGGGCTGTGCAGGGCTGCACTGAACGCAGATGCAATTTATAACCAGGAGCAGAGGAGGGGCCGGGTAGGGCTTAGCCACCCCCACCTCTACCAGCTTCCCTCTGCTCCAGGAAGGTGGGGCTAGGCTAAGGCCTGGGCCTGGACTTTGTTTTCACAGCCGCCTCACCTGAACCTTTGCCAAGGGCCCAGCCCCGGCTCCGTGGAACCGGATACCACCCGGAGCCTGTTCCCGAGCTGTGCCGGGCGCAGGAGGCTGGATGGGGGGTGTGTGTGTGGGGGGGTTCTGGGGAGAGTTAGCGAAGGGATCCGGCCAGCCGGGGGGAAGCGGGGGCTCTCCGGGCTGGAGCCTGTCGTCAAGCCGCGGGCAGGGGCGGCGTCGAGCAAGAGATTTGGGCCTGTGCGTCTGTGGCCGGGCGTGAGGACAGTGCAAAGGGGCATCTGGCGTGGAGGGAGGTGCCCGTTGCTGGCCACCGGAGCCACCTACTTTTCTCCTTGGCGCAGGTTCTGGGCCCGGGAAGCCTGCCCTTGTAGGTCCCGGCGGGGGTTTCAGAGCCATTGGGTAACCTCGCTTGCCTTTTGCAATCTGCATCCAGCGCTTGCTCCCTCCTAGCTGCTATAGTGGTGACACCCCGGCCTGCCGGGTTTTCCTGGGTGAGGACCGATTTGCTAGTGTTGGGCAGAGTCCCCTTGCACCCAGTTCCAAAGGTGCAGAGACTGGGGGCGGGAGGTCATAGTGTAGGGGCAAAGTAGATAGGGTGTGCCAGCAGAGAGCAGGCTGCAATCCTCCCTAACCAGTAGCTATCCCCATGCTCGCTTAGCTGGGATCTCTGCTCGCTAACCCGGCGTGCAAACATGGTCTTCTCTGCATGCTAACCCCCTGTGCAAATGTGGGTCTCTCTGCGTGCTACATTGACATGCAAACATGGTCCTTTCTGCATGCTAACCTGGCGTGCAAATGTGGTTCTCTCTGCATGCTAACCTGGCGTGCAAATGTGGTTCTCTCTGCATGCTAA
>VOCN01042976.1:0-17384 GCA_007922305.1 Dermatemys mawii
ACAGGGGGTGGGGGTAATAGGAGCCTCCCTAAGGAAAAACCCCACAACTGACCTATAAAATCGGGAGGTCTGGTCACCCTAGTGTAACCCCCCCACCCCCCGGCGTCCCCACTTTCCCTCCCATCACTGAGGGTTTTAAGGCCCGGCCTGACAAAGCCCTGGCTGGGGTGATTTAGTTGGGGTTGGTTCTGCTTTTGGGGGTGGGGGGGTGTTGGACTAGATCCCTCCCAAGGCCCCGTCCAACCCTGATCTTCTGAGTCTAGCTTGAAAATCTCCCCCCGTTTTCCCTCTAGCGATCCAGGTCTGAGCCGTTAGCCCCGAAATGTCCCGTCTCATTGGCGGGATTCACATCAAAGCTCCCACGTTGCCCTTGGATCCAATTCTTGACTATCGAGTGATGTCAAATCGGTTCGAGTTTTGCCTCTTTCCTCTCGACTTCCCAAAAAACGTGTATGAAATCCGCGGGCGTTTTATCCCTTTGCCTGCTGGTACCAAACTCCTCATACGTTTTCACTTTCCTACAATCTCCAGGTTTCCATGTTTCCTCTTATGTTTCCACTTTCCTGACATCTCAAAGGAGCTCAGATTCCTTATATTTGCCTCTTTTTTTACTTAATCACTCAACCCCGCTGTGAAATTTCCCATTTTACCGTCTCCCACGTAGTGATCAAAGATGGGTTTGAAAAAGGCCTCGCCCGTGTGGGGTGTTTCCCGGGTTGTTTTTATTTTTTATTTTCATTGTCAGCGCAGATCCTAATATTCCTTCTACCAGGCCGGGATACGCACCGTGGCAGAGACCCCTGCCCCACTCCCCGCTGTGAGAAAAGTTACAGGTTTCTGGTGGGAAACCGAGGCACAAAGTGAGGCAGGGACTTGCTGAAAGTCCGACAGGCCGGGAGGGAACACAGGGCCTTAGAAATGCCTTGACCACATCACTGACTTTCCTCCGAGACGTGTCCCACCCAGCCCAGTATCCTGTCTACCGACAGGGGCCAATGCCAGGTGCCCCGGAGTGAGTGAACCGAACAGGTAATGATCAAGTGATCTCTCTCCTGCCATCCATCACGCCCCTCTGACAAACAGAGACTAGGGACCCCATTCCTTACCCATCCTGGCTAACAGCTATTAATGGACTTAACCTCCATGAATTTATCCAGATTTCTTTTAAACCCTGTTCTAGTCGTAGCCTTCACAGCCTCCTCAGGCAAGGAGTTCCACAGGTTAACTGTGCGCTGTGTGAAGAACAACTTCCTTTTGTGTAATTTGATTTCACTGTACACACGAACGAAAAACCCATTTTGAGTATAATCATCTAAAGTTACAGAGAGGCAAAGAAAGGAGAAGGCTCTTGGAAAACGTCTTAGATTGATTTAATGATATTTATTTTTGTACATTTGTGGACGGTTTGTATTGGAGCAGATATAAAACTGTAACTTGAATCTCAACATCTGTCATTGAATAATTGTCCGGCCTCAAACAAAATTCCCCGTGAAAATTTCAATCCACAAAATTGGAAAGGCTTCAATAAACATCAATCTCCATCAAAATTATTTAAAAAAAAAATCAAATTCTGCCAAGTTTACTTATAAACAATCCCGGCATACTAGGGAATCAAATACCCCCAATAACCTTAACTCTGCCCCGTAGTGACACCACGCCATAGCTGCGGATGAAAGGATTTTAGCATGTGGGGTCCCACATTCGACGACAGTGATTTGTGAAGACCCAGGAGATCTGCTACCTGCACTGGGTTCTTCCTTTTACTGCTAATTCCCTGAAGTGACTCCATAAGTAAAACTCTGTCTGATGTAAAGTTTCTCTTTCAGATTTCAGGCGCATGTCTATTATTTTGCATGTAGAGAGAGACGGAGCCCGGACTTTGTTTTAACTTGGGGTTGGTCAGCAGCTTCCACGCTTTGGCCTCCCAGTGCCAATGTCCGAGTTCTTAATGAACTTTTGTCCGACGAGGCTCCACATTAATAGACCCTGGCCAGCCCCAGGAGTCCCCCACCCTCATCCCCAACTGGCCTTGATATCATCCTTAACTCGGCTGGCCCTGGACTTCTCCTTGTGTCCTTTTGCTTCCCTTTTCAATTTTCTACAGTTCCAAGCTTCTGACTTATATTCTTTCCTATCAACTTCCCCTTTCTTTTGTTTGTTATATATTGTTTCTTTATTTTGAGGGAATTGGGATTCCTTCCAGGGGGGCTGTACCAGGACCCTGCTGGGGGCTTCATCTCCTGTATCAGTCTCTGGCTAGTAGCTGTGTGATAAATGTGAAGACCGTGCCTCCCTCTGGGTGGGATGAGAGTCTCTCTTTCTCACCTTACCCTGATGCCTCTTAGCTGCTATAACAAGGGTGGGGGCAGGACTCTGCCATTTTACTGGCCCTGCTCTCCCAAAAATAGTTTGGTTATCACTGGGGCAGCAGGTACTGACTGGGGAATTATTCTCTTTCAGGGGCCGGTGACCTTCAAGGAGGTGGCTGTGTATTTCACCCGGGAAGAGGGGGCTCTGCTGGACCCCGCTCAGAGAGCCCTCTACAGAGACGTCATGCAGGAGAACTACGAGAACGTGACCTCGCTGGGTAAGGATTCCCGTCCCCGCGGTTATTAATAACTTTGGGTGGTTGCTTTGATATGTTTTCTCCTCATTTCATTTTTGACAGGTTTCCATACCTTCTTTTTTTGTTTTGCCTTATGTCCTGCCCTGGTATCATTTTTTGGATGTGTGAATTTTTTTTGTGCTATCAGCCATTTTTGAAAAAAAAACCCCCATCATTTTTACATTTATTTAATTTATCCTTTCTGGTTTTAGGCAGACAACAATAACTTTCCAACCTTTTCCTCATTTGAAGAGGCAGTTCTAAATAAAGTCTAGTAAATAGACATACTGTGTTGTGCATGGATTGTGTGGCAGTCAGACAAGCCCATCTGTTGATAGGAGAATGTATAAGGTGTCATTTGGGAGGACAGGGAGCAGTAGAAGGGGAGGACTGAGGCTGTGTGGAAGGGGAAGGTGTATGGGGAGAATTAGGGCTTAAGCCTGGTCCACACCTGAAACTTAGGTGGACCTAGCTATGTTACTGAGAGGTGTGAAAATTCACATCCCGGAGAGACATAGTTAAGCCAACCTAAGGCCTGGTGTAGACACTGCTAAGTCGATGGAAGTATTCTTCTGCCAAACTTTCTACTGCCTCTCAAGAAGGTGGATTTCTTACGGTGACAGAAAACCGTTGGTGTACTAAGTGTCTATGCGTCTAATTAAGTG
Source organism: Dermatemys mawii (assembly GCA_007922305.1). Lineage (NCBI taxonomy): Eukaryota > Metazoa > Chordata > Testudines > Dermatemydidae > Dermatemys > Dermatemys mawii. Next base: position 3,271 of record VOCN01042976.1, read on the forward strand.
TTGTTGCCGCACTTATTCTGGGCATTGTCTGTTATCTTCCTATGTACTCTGGCCTCACAACATAACAAAATTATTGTTCAACTCTTGCATTAAAAAGAATTGCTATTTTTCTTCTATATATAGTTAGGGTCTCTTGTGCTCTCCACTGTACTGATGTCTTTATGCTTCAAGTAGGTTTCTCCAGACTAATAAAACTTTTAATTAGAAATCACATCATAACAACACATCATTAAGAAATAATAATGAAAAATGGAGATTGAATAAGTTTAGAATGATTGGCCCACAACTGTCCCCGTTCCCTTGTGTTTCATAATTTGTTTTCCAGAGTCCTATTGTAAAATTCCCAGTTTTTTATCAGACAAATGGGCAGCAGGTTTAAAACAAATAAAAGGAAGTTCTTCTTCACACAGCGCGCAGTCAACCTGTGGAACTCCTTGCCGGAGGAGGCTGTGAAGACTAGGGACTAGAACAGGGTTTAAGAGCGAACTGGATAAATTCATGGAGGTTAAGTTCATTAATGGCTGTTAGCCAGGATGGGTAAGGAATGGGGTCCCTACTCTCTGTTTGTCAGAGGGGGGTGATGGATGGCAGGAGAGAGATCACTTGATCATTACCTGTTAGGTTCACTCACTCCGGGGCACCTGGCATTGGCCACTGTCAGTAGACGGGATACTGGGCTGGATGGACCTTTGGTCTGATCCATTCCGGCTCTTCTTATGACGGATCTGAAATGTAGAGGGAATGGCCGTAGCCAATTGTATAAATGGATTTAATGTTTTCTTAAAGTTACTCTCAGGATATATCTATATTACCCGCCGGATCGGTGGGCAGCGATCGATCCAAGGGGGGGGTGTCAATTTATCGCGTCTAGTCTAAACACAATAAATCGACACCCCCCCCCCGAGCTCTGTCCCATCAACTCCTGTACTCCACCGCTGCGAGAAGCGCAGGCGGAGTTGACGGGGGAACGGGAGCCGTCGACTCACCGCGGTGAGTAGGTCTAAGTACGTCGACTTCAGCTACCGTCGGACGCTTCTTCTAGACCCTGCCGCACGGGGGGAGTGTGGTCCAGTGGATTCTTCACTTCTGGAGTCTGAAGTAACGATCCACTGAACTGTGCTTGGGTTTGTCTATTTTATAAGTAACGTTGAGGTTTGCTGAATGAACACGCTGCCCCATTTACTGATTACCCTGAAGTTTTAAGGACAGAAGCAGGGAGCACCAACTGATAACAGTGGGGAAGGAAAGGGCACAAGGAACGGGAACTCTTTGGGTGGCAGGAGGAGGGTTGAGATCGGTGGGAAGAAGGAGACATGGTATCATAGCTCCACCGCTGTCCCTTTCCAGGTGACTAAGTACCCACCTTAGCAGTCAGGTCTCTTGCGTTTCCCTCTCTTAATTCACAGTGACAAAACAGTCTTCTTCAAAACAGTCTTCTTCTCTTTCAAAGAGAAAAAAGGATTTTTAAAAAGTTTTCACACATGCCTGTCTTACCTAAAAGCCTGCCGTTCCCGATCAACAGATGGGCAGGCCTCGCTTCTTCAGACACCCCAGCGGGGTCCCGGAGTTTCTGTCTCACTTCTCCAAATGATCCAGATTGATTGTCTGGGTCCCAGGCCTTGGCCCGCCTCATGAAACCCAGGTCTGTGAGGTGCCTGGGGACAGGAGGTAGAATACTCCAAGCGAATCGTTCAGATATTGTCTCTTACCAAGGGACCGCCAAGGTGTATCTCACCATGAGACATTTGCCGTCCCTTTCTGCTTGTTTCTCTTACAGCTCCCCATTAAACAAATCAAATTATTCACGCACTAATATCCCAGTATATCGAGGTCAACACACAGGACTCATCAACACTCCAGAACAGCTCCAACTTTGTCCCAGGGGAGTTGGAGAAATTTGGGTGTGTGTCTGTTTTCTAGCAATGTCCTCGGCTGATAGGGAAATTTCTGGGTACTAAAAGGGTCTCACTTTCTCCACTCTCCATCTGTGGCACCCACGAGCTGTCTTCCCTGCAGGTTCCTGGGATCTTTGAGTCGGTCTCTCCTGAAGTCACACGGCCTGATTCTTCTTTTTTCACATTCTCCTTTCCCAGAGGAAATTGAAGGCCTCAATTATAGGATTTAATTCACTGGTGTTATCCACACACTGGGGGATATTCCATACTCCCCTCCATCTCTCCTGACTTACTAGCATCTCTGTTTCCTCAAAATGAGCCTTCCTGACATAATACTGCTCATATATTGCAGTCTGGGACCGCGGCGCTCCCTCTTCTTCCTTGCTGTGGTGAATCCGACCAGCCAATAGTCACCTCTTCCAGCTCTTCTATGGCTCTCTGTCTCTGGTCCTCTCTCTGCCAGAAAGAAACATTTCCAGGGGGACTTTCCCTCTGTCTGGGACATGGAATTACCTCCTCTGGGTTTTAGGAGCCTCTTGGATGAGGAGGGTCTGGCTCTGTGTGTTCACAGGAGAGATGGTTAAATCCCCCAAAAGCAGCAACTTGGGAGCTGGCCCTGGGTTTTTACTGCCTTATACAGGGGTGGGGTTAAAATAATACAACTTTTTTTTTCTGACAAGTGTCTCATAAATTCACCGGATCTCCCTTGTTTTCTTCCCTTGAGCAGGATTTCCAGTTTCCAAACGTGATGTGATCTCCCAGCTGGAAAAGGGGGAAGCGCCGTGGGTCCCAGACGTCCAGGACTCCGAAGAACAAGGGACCCTGAGAGGGGCCTGCCCAGGTGAGGGATCATTAAACCAACTCAGAAGCTGTCAGCCCCTGAAGGAAGGAGCTGGGATTCCCTACAAAGACCTTGTGAACTCTCTCAGTTCACGATTGTCCCCAGTATGTGTGATACTCTCCTGGCTTCCTGCCCATCCTGACTGACCCCTGGTGGTAACTCCCTCCCTGACCTCCTGTCATCCTCAGTGTCTGGAGAGGACGTGGGAGCAGAAATGATCCCTTTTCTCTCCCCTATGGGGGAAAGTTTGGGGAATTCAGTTCCTGATTTTCCCCCTCCTCAGCACTTCCTCTGTTTTCCTCTCCCATTTTCCACTCCTGTCCTGAGGTTTCTCTCTCTACCCCAGCAGGTGGCGGGACGGCGAATGAGAACGGGGAGGAAAGTCTTCAGCAGACGGATGTGGAGCAAGTGGAACCACACGGGATGGTATTGCGGAGATCCAAAGGGAATGTGTCCCGAAGACTTGAGCAAGGAAAATCTTGGGAGAGTCAGCACAGCCCAGAGAGGCAGCAGATAAAGCAGCCAGGGGAGAAAGCGGGTAAATCCATTAATTGTCACAAAGAGCTCCAGGGAACCACAGGCCAGCACACAAACCTCACAGAAGAGGGAAAAAACACATGTGCCGAGTGTGGGAAAAACTTCCGAGGACGTTCAGGCCTTAGTAACCACAAGAGAATCCATTCGGGGGAGAGACCCTATGGATGCAGGGAGTGCGGGAAAAGCTTCACTCAGAGTTCTCACCTCATTAGACACGAGAGAATCCACACTCGGGAGAGACCCTACGAATGCTGCGAGTGTGGGAAAGGCTTCGCTCGGAACTCGGACCTTATTACCCATCAGAGGATCCACACAGGAGAGCGGCCCTACGTATGCAGGGAGTGTGGGAAAAGCTTTGCTCAGCGTTCAGCCCTGACTAAACATCAGAGGATCCACACTGGGGAGAGACCCTATGAATGCAGCGAGTGCGGGAAAAGCTACACGCGGAGCTCAGACCTTATTACGCACCAGAGGATCCACACAGGGGAGAGACCCTACGAATGCAGTGAGTGCAGGAAAACCTTTACTTGGCGTTCAGCCCTGACTACACATCAGAGTGTCCACACAGGGGAGAGACCCTACGAATGCTCGGTGTGTGGGGAAAGCTTTGCTCAGCGCTCCGCCCATATTCGACATCGGAAAATCCATGCAGGGGAGCGGCCCTATGAATGCGGGGAGTGTAGGAAAAGTTTCACTGAGAGCTCAGACCTTATTACCCATCGGAGAATCCACACAGGAGAGAAGCCCTACCAATGCTGTGAGTGCGGGAAAAGGTTCAGTCAGAGCTCATACCTCACTAAACATCAGCGAATCCATACAGGAGAGAGACCCTATGCCTGCTGTGAGTGCGGGAAAAGGTTCACTGACCACTCTAGCCTTGCTAAACATCAGAGGATCCACACAGGGGAGCGGCCCTATGAATGCTGTGAGTGCGGGAAAACTTTCACTGAGAGCTCACACCTCATTACGCACCAGAGAATCCATACAGGAGGGAGATCTTATGAATGTACCGAGTGCGGGAAAAGCTTCGCGGAGCACTCAACCCTTACAAAACATCAGAGAATTCACATGGGAGAGAAACAGCATCAGTGCACTGACTGTGGGAAAACCTTCCCTCAGCGCTCACTCCTTATGAATCACGGGAGAATCCACACAGGGGAGAGACCCTATGAGTGTAGCGCGTGTGGGAAAACCTTCACGTGGCGCTCAGCCCTTCGACATCAGAGAATCCACAGTGGGGAGAGACCCTACGAGTGTCGTGCGTACGGGAAACGCTTTACTGAGAGCTCACAACTCGTTAGGCACCAGAAAGTCCACAAGGGAAATGATAAACCATAAGACCCGTATCTAGGGATGACAAATGATTATTTTTCTCTAGGGCTTTTCCCAATTCCAACACCAAGACCTTTCAGGTTGTTTGCGCCATTTGCTTTGCCGTGGTCCCATGCGGTTTCCCATTTTTGTCTTTTGCAACTAGCCCTTCTTTGGGGTGACTCTCGTGGGCCTTTCTGTAAAACTCCATGGTCCTATGACACCGGGGAATGTGCGTCCGTCCTGTCAGGAATGTCAGTCCTCTCAAGGTGTGGGAGATAAGGGAGATCTAGCTATATCAACATAAAATCTACCTGGGCTCCATATCCAGTAGGATTTTCCATGAGGTTAGGTAGCTTGCATTAGATATCCTGATGTAAAAACACAACTATTCTTGCCGTAACAACATGGACCAGGTCTAGTGTCCAGGGTTATCTAGCACGTTTCCTTATGACCTGACCCAACCTCCATTTCCAAGCCAAAGCCAATCTAGATCGTCACCTTTATAAGCTTCCTCCCACTGCAAAGTGATTGTTAGAGCTACAGTGTTCACTTTGGAACAGATGGTCTTCTTCCCAGTTGTTCACCCATTGGATTTGGGTGTGCTGAAGATGTTTTGTGCCCTTTTCCTCATTTAAAAGACATTTAAATACAACAAAGAGGAGAAGCAGGGTAGGAGAAAGTGTGGTTTCGGCCTCTGTGGCACCTGACAGTGATGGGTGATTTTCAGGGATTCCCTTCTGTTACATCATCCCAGCAGTGTTACCTTCTTCACATTCTGCCCATCCACCTCCCAAAATGTTCCTTGATGCAGTGCCCTCAGCTCTCAGAGATGAATACACTTGAAGTCTAGAAAGGAGCTGTGATGTCGTCTATCAGGTTGCCAGCTCAGACCAAGGCAGACGTGCTAAGAGAAATCAACGGAGTGTCGCAAGGGATTGTTCTGTGATCCGACCAATTCACTTCCGTGTCGGTATATTTCAGAGGAAATGTAATAGAATTGTTCTCACTTATCCCTAAACCTGTCGATTGCTAGAACCTTCCATTATCTATCTCCTGATACTTAGCTCACCCTAGACCCAAAGCACGTGTTTGCGTTAGGATGAGAACTTCCTTACTGTGTAAACTTCAACTAAGGAAAGATTGCTTGCAATGCGCAAATGGATGCATAATGGGATTATTCTTGCATCGGGACTGGAGCCTTGGAGTGGTAAATGAAGAAGCCTGTTGACTTCAAAGGGGCATTGCGTTTGACGCTGGGAAATCTACAAACTTAGCTTATGTTGACTGCACTATGTCAGTGTCTACACTCCAGCCTTGCTCCTGCCAATATCAGGTCCCTTCTACACCAACATAATAAATCCACCTCCATGAGAAGCATGGGGTTTATGTCAGTGTAGTTAGGGTGACGCAGTATCAGTGTAGACACTGGGTTACTTACATCGGCTGTTGGCTTACATCTGCCATAGCCATGAAATTGATAGGGCCCGGCTTCCCTGCCAGGCTGCTGCCGGGTCTCTGCTCCAAGCCAGGCTGACACGCAGGCTCCCAATTTGGGCTGCCACTCAGACTCCCCACTGGGACCCCTGCGCCCCCTTTCTCCTCCCGGGCTCTCAGATCCTCACCGGGAGCGCAGCAGCTGATTGGACTCTAGGTGCAGATCTCCCCGTGGAAGTGCTCCTGGTGAGGGTAGCGTGGACGCCAGCCACTTAGGTCGACTTAAGCTCGTAGTGTAGACATGCCCTGAGTCTGTTAAGTCAACAAAGGAAGAGGCAACATTGAGAACACTTGCCGGGTTGCTTTCCAGGGAACGATCCCAAATCTCTGAGCAGTTTGGACACTTTCAGGGAAGCATTCCAGAGGCAAGATGAGAAATTCCTCTGAGTTGTTCTGGGCGTCGCTGGAGACTTTTGGACACTGGCCGGTAACTACATCTCCGCTATCATTCTGGACTTACAAACTTGGTCTCCCCGTCCATGTATTTTACCTGTTTTAACCTCACACTCTCATTTCTTTTCCTTAGCTAATAAATCTTTGGTTAGTTCACTAGAAGAGAGATTGGCCACAGTTTTGTCGTTGGTGTGAAATGGAGAGTATCCATTGACTTGGGATACGTGACTGGCCCTTTGGGGCTGGGAGCATTATGGGCTGCACCGGCTTGGATGCACACTCAATGCAGTTCAGACAGGACCCTTGTGTAGTGTGACGCGTCTCAGGGCTTCGGCACTTCCTTGGGTCTGACTTCAAGAGCCTTCGGCACCCCCGTTTCATGCCGCGCACTCGCTGCAGTGAGTCCAGCTGAATAGGACACCTGTGGGGAGGATTACTTGTCCCCAAAGGGACCACGCACCTCACCCTCGCAGTCAGTAAGTGACTCTTAGCCAGCAGTGTAAAACAGAAGGGTTTATTGGTCGTCTGGAACACCGCGTACATTCAGAGACAGTAGCGTGTGCATTGTTACAATAGTGCACACACAACAAGGTTCATATCATGGTACCAAAAAAACCACCCCCCAAAACAATCCCAGTGACACACATTACCGCCACTCGCTATTAAAATGCCCCTTCAAAGTCTACCTGATCCAAACGCCCTGCTGAGCTCTTATAGACCTGGGATCTGGATGCTCAGAATCAGCTGGTACCGGGCCAGGGACTTTCTGAGGTGGGAACTAGCCCCCTCTCTGCTCCTCCTCCTGCCTGTGTGTCCCCCAGAGCCGCTGCGGGGACTGACCCGCATCCAGGCTCTCGCTCCTATTAGCACTCGCAGTGGCCGATCCAGCTACGGGAGAGCGAGCGCCCCTGGGAGCAGGGAATTGACCAAGTCTCCCTGCCAGAGGGTCGGGGGAGAGGGAAGAAAGGGAAAAAGGAGAGACCGAACGGGGATAAGTGGGGAAAGCAACGCCCGGCTCTTCTCTCCTGCATCACCCCTGAGTAGATTGCTCCTGAGCTCTGGGTAAATATCCCCCGTGTCCAGGATTTCCCTGATCCCCCTGCCTCCATAGGGAATGCACCGAGGTGTCTCCTTCCCGCCAGGCGTGATTACAAGGAGCCGTGGGAGTCACCTTTATGCCAGGATTTGAGAAAGACGGCAAACCTTGGGAACACGCGTCTGTATTTACAGGCCAGTGTTACCATCCCTGCTCCAGGAGGGGTTTGTTCGATACTCCTGCTGGATGGGAACAGAACGGGGCAGCAAAAGGTTCGTGTCAGGTTGTGTTGCTGCACGTTCCTTAACTCAGAAGAGCAATGAAATGAAGAAAATGGAGTTTGAATTAAAAGGAAATATACCAATAAAAGTTCCTGTCTCTGTGGCTGATTGAAAGAAATGACTCAAGATCCCAGTTACAATTTATTAACATGAACAAATAAATCCGAGAGCACAAATCACTGAGGCTAAATGACTCTAGACACCACTCAGCTAAGAGTTAAACAAGACAGTGACAAAGTTCAGGTCCAATCAGTTAATCAATGAGTTAACAAGGATATTGCATTGGAATCAAGTCATCAATTTAGTCAAACCAGCAGATTAATCCAGCAGAAAATCAACCCTTACAAATCCTAAAAGAGCAACCCAAGAAGGCAGGTGCATATTTAGTGATGCTGAAACCCCAATCAGAGATTTTTATCCAGGCAGTGCAACCCAGATTTAGCCAGCTGAATACTTCAATACCAAAACCAAATTATGGCTAATATTTAGCCTACAACCTCAAAGCTAATTACAGTTGTCTCCATAGATTCCACTATTGTCTAGCTAATACTTCTACTTGCCTCTTTGCCCCAAAACACACAAAGACTTTATAGAGACATTAGTAAGAGGAAACAACTCTCGCTGAATATATATCTGACAACTCAACTCCTTATAATGCTTCCATAGGTGAGGAGCTTGCATTGGGTCATTTCATAGGGCAGAGCTTTAAGGCTATTGAGATTTGGGGAACTATTTTTCCTAGCATCTTCCCTTTGTAGATTTCAGAGGTGTTCACGCACATACACAGAGCCAATCTAATAGAAAGGCTGGGAGGTCTCCAAGCTCATAAAAAGGAACAGACACAAAATAGAAAAACAAAGGTTTCTATGATTATAAGGGGTTGGATCTCTGCACCTCTCGGTCTTTGGATTCACCTGCAGTAGCTGCAGTTGAAGAACCAGGTAATGGCATAGATGATCCAGCCCTTTGGGCTAGCAGGCTTTTGTTGACGTTGTGCTTCATGCCCCAGAGGGGATCAGTCCTGGGATCCCGGCAGTCTCTCTCTGAGGCTCCGTCTACACTGGCAGAGTTACAGCACCGCTCAGAGCACGCTGACGGGAAACCACTCTTGTGTGTTCACACTGTCAGCTGCTTGTGCAATAGTGTGTTCACACTTGTGGAATTCGCACTGGCATTCGGAGCAGCTATCCCATTCCTCTTGTGCCGCTAAGAGTCATGAGAAGGCAGAGGAGGTTGTGGGGCATTCTGGGTCCTGTCCCAATGCCCCGTGATGCATTGCTTCACATCCCAGGAATCCCTGCACTTCCGTCCACATTGGGTGCCATCTTTCAATGGATGGCGTACTGCGTATTCTGCCTCTTCGGGCAGCAGGAATTGATCCCACACTGTTGACCAACATGCTACACATCACGATTGGCAGTGGAGTTACTCCTTAATCTACAACGGCATAGGAGTTCAACATGGATCTCACCACATGCAGTAGCTACGACACGAGATTGCTTGTGGCATTCACGGAGGGGCTGACCACCGTGGAACGCCACTTCTGGGCCCGGGAAACAAGCCCTGAGCGGTGGGATCACATCATCACGCTTTCGGATGAGGAAAACCACATTCATCCATCTAGCCCAGTGTTTGCCCGAGAGTGACCAGTGCCAGATGCGTCAGAGGGAACGAACAGAGCAGGCTTGTTGACCTACAAGGCGAAGATCCTCCCACCATGCCTTTAACTTCATTGTTGTCGATTCCTACTTATCCTATCTTACCACCCCTCCCCGAGGTCTCTGGACAAATCAGGTGTGAACCACTCCTTTAATACAGATGTGTCCCAATCCAGCTGAAGGGAGGCAGACTTTGGGCCAATGTCAGTTTGGAAAACACCCGCTTAACCCAGCAGGTTTCTCAAAGTATTTGTTGCTGTGAACTGCATGTAGTGTGGAAGGGTGAACCCCAAAGATATCAGACATGAAAGAAACCCAAGGCCAGCTCTGGGGAGGTTTCCTGAGCCAGGCCTGAGGGTTAAACAGCTGTGCTCAAAAGGAAAAGGGACCTCAGTGCATATAAAAATAACTGGTTGCAAAAACAAATCAAAAATTACATTTAAAAAAAAATCATCACCATGTTAAATTTTGACATCTGCTAGATGTGACAGCTTTGCTTTGCAAACAAGAGACCCGGAGAACTCTGTGGCTGTTACCCTCTAACTGGGTAAAAGGTTTCAGCTCTTGTCTCAAGTCATTTACCTCTTAACAGAAGATTTATCAAAATAAATTCCATTTGAAATAGAAATAATGACAGTCTCTACTGGGTCTCTGCTCTCGAACGTGCTATTTCTCTCCCACATTCCCCCACTCTAATTCCTTCGGAGTGAGGTTTTCATTTCAAGATTAGCCACCATTTCCTATCTAGTAGGAGGGGGCAGGGAGAGAGCTAGAAAACCTGGATTATATTGTAACACTGAAAGAGATCACATAATCAGCCTCTTACTTTACACTAATGAACTTCATGTTTAATTTAATTGTCACCGGTAACAAGTGATTCAAAGATTACAGAATATAAACCGATAGGGCAGTTTTCTCTTAATTCCCATTCCCACCCAGTCAGCTTTGTGTGAAGTCACCTTCTACAATAACCCGAGGACCTTCCATTTCTGTGAGTTCATGTCTCCCTGGGTCTTCTCCCATGAGTGTGGGTGGAAGGGGTCTCACACTACGTGGGAAGGTTGCATCATGAGAAAAACCACCTGTGCTCTATTTTCACATTTTCAAAGTAGCAGGAGGTGGAGAAGTGATACAAACGTGTTAGACTTGAGATCAAAACTAAGAGACCAAATCACAGACTCTGGACTCAACATGTAGATAAATATCTGCATTTTTGTGTAAATTTTATATTACTTTTGTGTTAACTTTTCATATCACCTTGTTTTAGAAACTCTGTTAAACTTTGGTAATATGTTATAGCCCCTAAGGTAGGATAATTAAGGTAGAAGAAAAATGTCTCTTTGCTAGGAGTAGAATAAGATCTTCCCCCACTTTGTAATCAATTGCCCTGGTGAATGAACGAGGGGTGAATGAGGAACCGGGGGAAGGCGGCACCTCCAGACAGAGGAGATGGGAGCCAGACCAAGGACAATGAAACTTGCCAGGTGGGCCGACTAAAGAAGATCAGACAGATTGACGCCTCGGGGGTTAGCAGCCAGCACCTTCTTTTGGGAACACCCTCTCTGCAGCATTGGGACACCGCCAGAGAAATGCAGCCTGAAGGACCAATGGACACAGAGACCCAGATTTTGAACCGGGGAGAGATCTGCACGGGACAGAAGCTGCTATATAAGTGAGGTGTCTCACAGAGGACCCCGGGTCTCGTCTTGTCTACATCGGAGCATCGATCCGGATCGGCAAAAGCCCGGCTCCACCCCTCCCGCATCTAACTCACCTGGCCAGTGCAGTTAAGGGGAGCAACTTGTTGGTAACAATAGAAAGACGGAGTGTGTTTGTGTGTGTGTGTGCATGAATGTGCTATATATCATACACATATGATAGTATTGATTATTGAATGTATTGCTAATAAATGTGGCGTTTTGCCTTGTTTCCCCTGAAAAGATCCTGTACAATACTTTAAGTACAAGAAGTATTCATGTATCCTGCAGGCTGAACTAGGAACCTGATACATTCCCTCATTGGCTACCATCATTTGCCCAGCATGGAAGTGCTTCTTGTGCAACAAGGCAGCCAGATTGAGACCCATAGATATGAAATGGCTCTGGAGAAATCAGCGATTGCCTGGGGGGTGGGTTTCCACAGAGTGTTTTTGCCTTTCAGGATTCCATGAGAAGTAAATACAACATCTGAGGACACTTTTAGAAGGAAGACACCGATACTGAGCGATCAGCTGTTGCGATCTGTACAGAATGTACCATGTTTTTCTCTTTTCCAGAGGAGAGAAACAACTTTGTCTGTAAAAAGTGCGAACTGGTCTCCCTATTAGAAGATTAAAGGACTAGAGATGCAAGTTGCGTTTGATTTGAGAAAATGAAGTCCTTCTGGACAGAAGTCAGCGTTTGGTTCCGGAGGCACAACCTGTCGAGGACTCAGAGAGGGAAGTGCAGAACGGGAAGAAAACTGGCACCATGTGACTTCCAGAAGAATGAGAAGAACCCATGTACCCCCTACGCAGATACAGGTAAGAAAAGATCACAGGACGGACCCCAAAGAAGGGAGAGCTGCAAAAAGCAGAAGCAGACAACTCCTCTGGGGGAGCTGAGAGACCTCGGTGAAGATGGTGCAAAGATCACGATGTGGGAATTAGCAAAATGTGATAAAAAAAAATCTTTGGCCAGCCCTAGTCAAGTGATTTCTTACAGTTCTCTCTCGTATGGATTTTCTGATGTCTCATAAGGGTTGAGCTATCACTGAAGCATTTCCCGCACTCAGAGCACGTGTAGGGTTTCTCTCCCGTGTGGGTTCTTCGATGTTTGATAAGGCTCCCACTCTGACTGAAGCTTTTTCCGCACTCGGAGCAGGTGAAGGGCGTCTCTCCCGTGTGGATTCTCTGATGTATGACAAGGCTTCCACTCTGACGGAAGCTTTTCCCACACTCGGAGCACGTGTAGGGCCTCCCTGCTGTGTGGATCCGCTGATGTGAAGTGAGGGTGGAATTATCGGCGAAGCGGTTCCCACACTCGGAGCATCCATAAGGTTTCTCACCCACATGGACTCTCCGATGTGTGATGAGGTTTGAGTTCTGATTGAAGCTTTTCCCGCACTCAGAGCATATGTAGGGCGTCTCTCCCGTGTGGATCCGCTGGTGCCTGATAAGATGTGATCTCTGACTGAAGCTTTTCCCGCACTCAGAACACGTGTGGGGCGTCTCTCCCGTGTGGATTCTCTGATGCGCAGTCAGGATGGAGCTATCGCTGAAGCGTTTCCCGCACTCGGAGCATGTGTAGGGCTTCTCTCCGGTGTGGCTTCTCCAATGTAAGATGAGGGATGAATTACGAACGAAGCGTTTCCCACACTCAGCGCATGCATAAGGTTTCTCACCAGTGTGGATTTTACGATGTGTGACGAGGTTGGAGCGCTGATTGAAACTTTTCCCACACTCGGAGCACGTGTAGAGTTTCTCTCCTGTGTGGATTCTACGATGTATGATCAGGGCCGAGTGCCCGCTGAAGCTTTTCCCACACTCGGCGCACATGTGGGGCGTCCCTCCCGTGTGGATTCTCTGATGCGAGATGAGGGTTGAACTCCGAATGAAGTGTTCCCCACACTCCGAGCACCCATAAGGTTTCTCACCTGTGTGGAGTCTCCGATGCGTGATAAGGTTTGAGCGCTGAGTGAAGCGTTTCCCGCACTCGGAGCACGTGTAGGGCGTCTCTCCCGTGTGGATCCGCTGATGCGAGATGAGGGCTGAGCTAGCAATGAAGCGTTTCCCGCACTCGGAGCATCCATAAGGTTTCTCACCCGTGTGGATTCTCTGATGGATGATCAGGGCGGAGCTCCGATTGAAGCATTTCTCGCACTCCGAGCAGGCGTAGGGCGTCTTTCCGGTGTGGATTCGCTGATGGGTGATCAGGACAGACCTCTGACTGAAGCTTTTCCCGCACTCCGAGCAGGTGTAGGGCGTCTCTCCCGTGTGGATTCTTTGATGTGTGATCAGGGAAGAGCTGTGATTGAAGCTTTTCCCGCACTCAGAACATCTGTAGGGCGTCTCTCCTGTGTGGATTCTCTGATGTGAGATGAGGGCTGACCTATGCCTGAAGCGTTTCCCACACGCAGAGCATCCATACGGTTTCTCACCTGAGTGGATTCTCCTGTGTGTGCTCAGGGCAGAGTTCTGATTGAAGCGTCTCCCGCACTCAGAGCACGAGTAGGGCTTCTCTCCGGTGTGGATTCTGCGATGTGTGATAAGGTTTGAGCTCCAATTGAAGCTTTTCCCGCACTCAGAGCATGTGTAGGGCGTCTCTCCTGTGTGGACTCGCTGATGTGAGGTGAGGGTTGAACTATCAATGAAGCTTTTCCCGCACTCAGGGCATGCATAAGGTTTCTCACCCGAGTGGACTGTCTGATGTGTGGTAAGGTGTGATCTCTGATTGAAGTGTTTCCCACACTCGGAGCATCCATAAGGTTTCTCTCCCGTGTGGATTCTCCGATGTGTGAGAAGGTTTGAGCTCCGACTGAAGCTTTTCCCGCACTCAGGGCATTTGCAGCGTTTCTCTTTCAAGTTCATTCTCTCACATGTAATAAGGTCTGAGTGGCTACTGAAGTTTTCCTCTGGCCTGTGCTGACTCTCACGGGCTTTTGCTTTTTCTGGGAGTGCAAAACTCC
>VOCN01042981.1:0-13296 GCA_007922305.1 Dermatemys mawii
CAGGCAGCAGCATTTCCAAAGTGACAATGTTGTGGAGAACCAGGGGATCGGTGAGATGCTGGCCCTTAAAGAGCTGTTTTGGTGGTGTTTTAGCTCTCAGTTCCTGTGGATAGTCAATATCGAGAAGGGATGTGGATGCTGTTCCCCATTACACCTGGCCTGTCACTGTCTCATCTCTGGCTAAACATCCAAGGGTTATGAAAAAAGCTGCAGAGCTGTTCTACTGTCCCAGTCCTGGCCCCTCCTGAGTGCTCTCGGTAAAGCATGACCTATTGGTACTACACCAGCTGGGGACAGGGGCTATTCAAGGGGCACGGTTACTCAGTCTTCCCCTACATCCTCAGCCAGATTCCTGTGCCTGAGTGGTGTCACAGGGATGATTAACACATGTGCTCCAGGAGAAACCATTCAAGCAACCCCTTCATTAATGGCTTTGCACACAGCACACCTGCTCAGTCAAAAGGGTTTGGCTGGTTTAGCCCAACACAATTCTGGCTGAGTGGGGATTGGATTTGTCTGTCAGTATATGAGGCAGGAAACACCAGGGAGGGACACAAGCTCCTGAAGCTAAAGGACAGTGCTGGCAGAAGAACACATGCGGACAAACTGGCCAGAAGAAAACTGAGGCTGTAAGAGAGAAGGAGATTCCTCACCATACAAAGAGGTTGGTCCTGAAACAGCCTCCCAAGGAGAGTAATCGGAGGCACACAACCACTCACTGTGGTTGTCATTGGCTAGTGAGGACCCAAAGTTTAGAGGCACATCTGTGGGATTTCACGTCCCACCCGGGGAAGAAGACACGTTGCTTTCTCCTCCATATGAGAATTAGCTCTGACTGACCACCGCAGCAGCTGTGGTTCTTGGCTGCCTGCCAGCCTCAGTTTCTGTCTGCTGGCCACCCCTCGCTGTTCATTCCACTCCCGCTGGCAGACAATGTCAGTTATCTTTTGTTGCCACTTTCCTCTCTGTTGTGACCTCTGCAGGGTTTTTATCTCAGGCTTTGTCTACACTTGCAGCAGTAAAGCCATGGCATCACACTAATGGAGAATATGGTCACAGTGCCAGCATGGGCAGAGACTGCTCCCAGCACTTTAGGAAACACACCTCCTCGCTGCCAGAGCTGGGAGCCTGTCTAAATGGGCAAGTAACTGCACTGAAACTTTTTTTGCTGAGCGAGAACATTTCAGAACAGTAACTTGCCGTGTAGACAAGCCCGTAGTGACTGTTGGCTCTTAGGCCTGGGCTACACTAGTGGGGGTGGAGGGATTCTAACTCAGGTACGCAACTTCAGCTACGCTATTTGCGTAGCTGAAGTCGAAGTACCTTAGTTTGACTTACCTGGCCATCCCCACGGCGGTGCGTCGACTGCAGTGGCTCCCTCCTCAACTCCACTTACTCCTCCTGTGGAGCTGGAGTTCTGGAGTCAACGGGAGTACTTTCAGGGATCAATTTATCACATCTAGGTGAGGCACGATAAATCAATCCCCAATACATCAAACACTACCCACCACTCTGGCGGGTAGGGTAGCCCTACCCTTACATATTTTCAGCTTGTAGAAAGCTGGGCAGAAACATTGTCCCACCACAAGTGATTTTAGCTCTCATTTGAATACTTAAAGTAACAAAGACTCCTAATGGATCCTATTTTGCTCTATCTTTGAACAGTGGGGTGGAACAAGATAAACCACACTGGGCACCCTTAAGAAGAGTCCACATCTCCTTGTTGGGACACCTGTCCCACCCTCTTGCTTCCACAGGGCTCCAGCATTCGAGACCCTGGCTTAATCAGATCCTTTCAGCTGAGGGTGACCCCCTCGTTTCGGACAGGTTCAGCACAGTTCTACTCTTCTTTATTCATACCATAAAGACAGGATCATTAATAGTAACATTTCACTACCCCTGCATTCAGTACTCTGTGATTTGTAACCCAGCACCAGCCAAAGTTGATCACTTGAACAGCACAGGTCTGTCTGCTGGATGCATAGGCAGAGTAAATGTGTTCATGTAAAAACCGTTTAGTCCTGAAGTCTCTCCACATTCTAGCCTTTGTCAGAAGAGAACTCATTCACACCCTGATTATGCAGGCTTATGCACTGGACAATCTTCTGGGGACTCCTGCCATAGCAAAGGACTGGACTCATGGACCCAGGAGGTCCCTTCCAGGTCTATGTCTCTTTGGGTCACATTTTCCATTTTGTGTCACACTGGGAGCTCATGTTTAGTTTCTTCTCCACTGTGACCCTGCTCTGTGCCCTGGCCGATAGATTTGTCCCACAATAAATGCAGGAGAAAGCAATTATCAGCATTATTGTCTGGAAAAGAAATTGTTCTTGGGCTTCTGTTTAGTGATGTCACAGGAGTCTGTTTGTCTGAGTTTCTAGCAATCTCAGAATGCTGAGATACCATCTGTCCCTTCCCCAGCCACTAGCCCCAGAGAGGAAGGACGATTCACTGGTGAAAGTCCGGGTTGGGATGATTTAGTTGGTGTTGGTCATGTTTTGAGTAGGGGGTCAGATTGGATGACCTCCTGAGGTCTGTTGCAACACTAATATTCTACGGATCTATGATTCTATGAATTGGAAAAAGTACAGAGAATGGTGACAAAAATGTTTTGGGGTATGGAACAGCTTTCACATCAAGAGAGATTAAAAAGACTGGGGCTGTTCATCTTGGAAAAGAGATGACTCAGGAGGATATGGCAGAGGTCTATGGAATCATGAGTGGTGGGAGATAGTGAATAAGGAAGTGTTATTTATACCTTCACATGAACCAAGGGTCACCCAATGAAGTTACTAGGGAGCAGGTTAAAAACAAACAAAAGAAAGGACTTTTTCACACAATGCACAGTCACCCTGTGGAACTGTTTGCCGGGGATGTTGTGACGGCCAAACCTATAACTCTCCAAAAGAGAATTAGATAATTTCATGCAGGATAGGTCCATCAATAGCTATTAGCCAAGATGCTCAGGGACACAACCCCATGATCTGGGTGTCTCTGAACCTATGACTACCAGAAGGTGGAAGCAGATAAAAGGGGTGGATGACTCAATAATTGTTCAATTTTGTTTTTTTTCTTCTGAAGGATCTGCACTGTCCTCTGTCAGAAGACAGGACAGTGGGGTAGATGGAGCATTAATGTGACTTAGTAGGGACTTTCTTATGTTCTTATTTTGTTTTCCACTGATGGATGGGCTGTTGCAGACAAGCTTTTTCCAGGGGATCCCTCTGGTACAGAACTAGCATAGATACCATAGCAGACGACCAGGGACAGCTTAGTATGGGAGGCTGATGGGGGGGCTAGTGTTACCACCTAGGGGTCTGGTCCAGTAGTATGAGTGACAGACGCTCATAGCTGGCACTACAGATGTGTTGGAAAACAGAGTTATTTTACCCCTACCAAAAAATTTTGAAGTCAATTAAAATGTTTCTTATTCATCCCTGTTTTGGGCTGAGTTTTCATACTCCCTGCCTTGCCACTACCATACATACATACATAAACTTTTTGGACTGAAACAAAAATGTTTCCTTTTCATTCACTTTCTTGGGTTGACTTTTCATAGAAAATGGATCATTTTTCTCTGTACGCTCAGCTGCCATGATGCTGCCCACCTGCAGCTGCCTGGATCCCCAAGAGAAATTGGAGGCTTTTCATCTGCCTCTCCCTCATAACATAAACAAAGGTGGCACTGACGGAGTCTAGGACTGCACTCTGGGAATGGAATAGATTGTGGGTGGGTGGGCCTAGCTACCAGTGAATCACTGAGATCTGTGTATAACTGTGGGGATCCCTGGATCCTGGGTCCCCCTTTTCATTCCTCATGGTGAAGGGAAGGAACCTCCCCCCTTAAACGAGCCGAAGGAAATTTCTATGTGCTGAGCATTGTGGAATCTCCCTTCACTTCCCTGGCCTGCACCCTGGGTTTGTAATTCAGGACAAGGGGCTTCCGAGGAGAAATCTGGCCCTATATTATTATTATTATTATTATTATCATTATTATTATTATTATTATTAAGGAAAAACTGAGTCCTCACCCTCAGATTGGATACAACAAGTCAGAGACAGCTTTATTCGAGCAAATGCAAGGGAAGAAATACAATGGACAGAAAGTACCTCTGCCTCAGTAGTTCTTCAAAGTACAAGCAAAATCACACAAGTATTTATACCTCTTTGTGATGTGCATGAATTAAAAACATCTGTATTTTGTTTAGGTTATTTGCTATCTATTCCAGTATTTTCTCCCTTTCTCTTCTCAAAATATTGTTGTCTCAAGGCTAGGTCACACTGACTCTGCGCTGCTCTTTTCCCACTCACTTCTGACGTGAGCCCTGCTTCTACAGGTTTCACGATATTAGGCTAAGCCTTAGCTCAACAGTTGCTCTGCCTCTGACAACTTAAAATGGCTACACTTGAACTCTCTCTTTCTTTTCCTACCTCCACATTATTTTATTTATTTTATTTTATTTTATTTTATTTCATCAAGATCACATCTCTGACAGCTTCATTGGAATCATTCGGCCAGCCTTGAGGTAGCCATATGAGTAATTGGCACTATATGAACAGTGATGACAAGCCCGGATTCCAGGATTAGAGCCTGAAGCAGGGCTGGCACCGAAGTCAGGTGGGCAGGATCAGCACACATTCCCTGTGATTTGGCTTCCTGCAGATTGACTGTGGCGGGGTTAAAGCTGGTGCACACGAAGCCAAGCAGCTGAGGTTCCCTGATGGCCAAATGGCCCCCAAGGGAATGTACAGCCATGCTTCATAAACACACCTGCCTCCCAATCTGAACAGCTACTGTCTTATGCCAGTGAAACCTCTCTGATGACTCCTTATTCTTTGGGTGAAGACCTCTGGTGTCAGCAGCTCCCCTTCTATCGGGAATTCAGTACATTGGTAGGTTTCACTATCTTTAAAATGTGAACTGAAGGGGAAAGACTGCGAGCTGTTTCCATTTGTGGATGTCCTGAGGAGAGGCAGAGGCCTCAGCAGGGCTGTTGGGGTGACTCAGTGACCAGGGGGTCCCATTTCTAGAGGTGTTGTGTGCTCTAGGCCCGATACTGCCAGGGACTGAGTGAGAAGAAACACCATGGAAAATCAGTGACTGGTTCCCAAATTGCCTTAGGGTTTTTTTGCTCCTGAAAATTTAATTAGCAAATGCATTTTCAAAGGGTTTATTCTCCAGCTTGATTGTGAACACAGCAATTCAGAGCTGCATTGCTTAGTGGTAACTGGTCTGATAATGCATATTTCTATTTCCTGACTGGCTGAGGGCTCCAACATTTCTGCCCTGTAGAGACCTCTGAGAGTTTCAGGGATACCTGCATCTCTGCCTCCGCTCTAGTCTATGAATGCCAGATGTCAAGCCTCGTAGCCTGCCCTCTCACAGGGTGGAATCCCATGATTCTTTGACCCTTAGACTGGGCACTGGGCTACAGCATATTGTGAGTCAACTGCACATTAGTGCAACACCAGTATTTGCCTTATTTATCCATTTATGAGGCCAATCCTCCCTTCACCCAGCTGAAGTAACTGTCTGTATTGGCTTGTAACTTGCCAAATATCTACAAACCCTTGCATGGGGAGAAGATGCAGGTCCTGTGAGGATGAAGAGAAGGTTCTCTTAGAGGGCTTCTTGGGGGTCAGAGTGTATCAACAGTAGGCTTTTGTTAGGGAAAGATATTAGAGGCTGGTTCTGATTGAATTAACACATGTAAATCTGGAGTGTTGCTGTTGAAGTCAATGTTATTGAATTAAACATTTGCTCCAAAGAATGTATCCTATGTGCTGCGAAGAGGTAGTGGCATAATTTGAACTCTCAGGAATGGAGAACATATTATATACATATATTTACTCTCTCTCTCTCTCTTTCTCTCTATATGTCTTGTGTTGAAAAGATGCAGTTGTGACAGGTTTGAATCACAGAAACCCCCTTTAGGGGCTGCCAGCTGATGTGCCAAGACTAGCCCTGCCCCTGTTTCCCTGCCCTGGCAGCTGGAGACTTCAGAAATCCTGTCTGGTTTGAGTCAGACTTGCTAGCCTGCTGCAAACCCAGACCCAGGTCTGAACCATGTCCCCCAACAGCTGTAGGCTTACCTGGAAACAGGTTAAGAAGTGTTCCCATCTTTAGCACTCAGATGCTCAATTAGCAATGGGGTCCAAACCCTAAATAAATCCGTTTTACCCTATATAAAGCTTATAGAGGGAAAACTCATAGATAGTTCGCCCTCTATAACACTGCGAGAGAGATATGCACAGCTGTTTCCCCGCACCCCCCACCCCCTCAGGTATTAAAACATACTCCAGGTTAATTAATAAGTAAAAAGTGATTTTAATAAAGACAGAAAGTAGGATTTCAGTGGTTCCAAGTAGTAACAGACAGAACAAAGTGAATTACCAAGTAAAATAAAATAGAACATGCAAGTCTATGGCTAAGAAACTGAATACAAATAAAACCTCACCATCAGATGTTTCAGTGAGCTTCCTCTTTCAGACTAAACTCTGTTTTAGTCTGGGTCCAGCTCTCACTCGCCCACCCCCCTGCAGTCACTGTCCACTGTTCCAGTTGCTTTCAGGTATTCTTGGAAGTGGAGGCTCTAACTTAAGCCATCTGAAGACAAAATGGAGGGATCTCCAAGGGTTTAAATAGACTTTACCTTGTGGGTGGAGAACCCCCTCTCTCCTATGCAGAATCCAGTTGCAAAATGGAGATTTGGAATCACATGAGCAAGTCACATGTCCATGCACGACTGAGTTCCTTACCAGTCAAGCCACTTTCCTGGGAAAGCTCGGAGGTGGATTGGAGTGTCCCAAGTTCATTGTTGGCTTCATTGGTTCTTGACTGGGCATTTACTGAGAATAGTTCCTTCTCATAAAGCTGCCCAGCTGCTTCACTGAGGCTATTTAAAATTAACCAAGTACATAGCCAGTATCTATAATGTTGAGTACAAAAATGACACATACATACAAATAGGATGGACAGATCCAGTAGATCATTACCTTTACATAGAGATGTTACATGGCATATGTAGCAAAAGCATATTCCAGTTGTATCATATATACATTTACAAGCATCCCCCCATAATGATGCCTCATGGGGTACACCGTCACAGCAGTGACATAATTTAGACTCTCAGGGCTGGGGAAAAGCAAGAGGATAGTTAATGTGGTAATGAACCACATTTAGAAACAGTGCAGGACAGATAAATTCAGCCACTGTTTTCAACATGCTTTAGCCTTGTGTTTACCACATGTCAAAATAGAATGGACCACACTAGGATGTGAAGGTCAAGAAAGCTTGTCTGTGGGAAGGTCACAGTTGTAAAATTACACAGTTCTCAGATAGGCTGGGGAATTAATTCATAAGCTACAAGCTATCAATGTGGCCAAGAGATTAGCAGGATTCAGTGAGGGACTGAATGTGTCTATGGGTAACCAGAAAATTCAATTACAGCAGTAGAGATTTTTTTTACAAAAAATATTGTTATGGGCTATACACCTTCCAGATTTAACCACAAAATATGCCTAACTAGTGGGTATCAGGGGGAAACTTTCCTTAGGAGTAGGTTATCTCATAGTTACCTATTGCAGGGGTTCTTGCACCCTCCCCTGAAGCATCTGAAATTGGATACTGGACTAGATGGACTGAAGGTCTGATCCAGTCTGGTAGTGCCTATCTTCCCATCATTGGTGTAAGTCCAAGACTATGTTTTTGCTGATCTACCTTAAACTCTTAAGTGTTTCTAGACTTCCACTGACAGCAGAAAGATTTTTCATGACATATCATCTAGTCTCCTGTTCTTTTTCCTTTTAGGCAGGAAAGCTGAAGTCTCCAGACCATCACAGTACATTATGTCCACTGTCAATGACACCAGATTTCAATTTGCAGTATTCCTTCTCACCGGGCTACATGGGCAGGAAGGCGTCCATCTCTGGATCTCTATCCTCTTCTGCTTCGTGTATGTTATTTCGATAGTAGGAAATGCAGTCATTCTGTTCATTATAAAAACAGATCCAAGCCTCCATGAGCCCATGTACATTTTCCTTTCCATGTTGGCCACTACAGAGCTTGGTATATCGATAGCTACCATGCCAACGATACTGGGCATATTCTTGTTTAACTCTAGGGAGATCAGCTTCAATGCCTGTTTTGCCCAGCTGTTCTTCATCCACTCACTTCAATGCATTGAATCCTCTGTGCTCTTGTTGATGGCCTTTGACCGCTTCATTGCTATCTGTAACCCACTGAGATATGCTTCCATCTTAACACTGCCAAGAATACCCAAGATGGGGCTGATGTGTGTGCTAAGAGCGGTGGCTATAATACTCCCATTGCCATTGTTCCTGAATCGTTTCCAGTATTGTCGAGCTAATGTCCTCTCGCATTCCTACTGCCTGTTCCAGGATGTCATGAAGATGGCTTGTTCAGATATCAGTGTCAACAGCATCTATGGATTGTTTGCTAAACTTCTAACGATGGGGTTGGACTCGTTGTTCATCTTCCTCTCTTACCTGATGATCCTCAAAACAGTGCTGAGCATTGTATACCATGCAGAGTGCCTCAGGGCCCTGAACACCTGTGTCTCCCACCTCTGTGCCGTCCTGCTTTTCTACATACCAGAGATTGGCCTGTCTGTGATACACAGATTTGGGAAGGACTCTTCTCCCTTGCTTCAGATTATCCTGGGGTACATCTCTCTGCTGGTCCCACCCCTAATTAATCCAGTCGTGTACAGCTTGAAAAGCAAACACCTCCGTGCAAGGATAATCAGGGTGTTCATCAAGTGAAGGGTCAGTTCATCACCTGTCTTCAGATCTGGTGACATGGAAAATGAAAAAAACATGTCACAGCCATGTCCTCAATCCATATATCCAGGATGACACAAGCTATTGTTCTTGGCATCTAATGCCTGGACGAATCAGAGAGGGGCTGGTGAGGGAGGACCGGGCACTGGGTGAAGGAGAACAATGATGGCAGTAGCATTTACAAAGTGACTGTGTTAATGAAACACAAGGGGACTGGTGGGATGTTGGCCCATAAGCAGCCATTTTGTTAGCTGCACCACCCTCACTATTCCTGTCGATACAGTCAATGAAGAGAAGGGATGTGAAGGCTGTTTCCCATGATATCTAACCTGTCACTGTCCAGTCTCTGGATAAGCATTCAAGGGCCATGAGAAAAGTCACAGTTCTGGCTCTTCCTGAGTGCTCTGGGTGCTCCGTGACCCATGGGAGCTGCATCAACTTTTGACAGGGGCTATTCAAGGGGCATGGACACCCACCCTTCCCCCACACCCTCAGCCAAGTGCTTGTGACTGAGTTGTATCAGAGACACGATTAACACAGAATCCCAAGGAGTATCCATCCAGGCAGCTGACCGTTGATCACTCTGTACACAGCGTCCCTGCTCAGTCCACTCCCCACTGCAGCAGGGCAGAGCTGCGTGTAAGTGAGGTGCCTGAAACACAGGAGTCCTGGCAAGAAACTCAGGCTCAGGTTCCCACCTTGGCCCCTCTATTTGTACCTCGACAAGGGGCATACTTCCTAGTGCCAGGAGCCTGTCTTCACTGGCTAGACACTGCACTGAAACTTGCTGCTCTCATGCAGATGAATTTTCATGCTCCCAAGCAAGAAATATTTTGCACAGTAACTTGCCAGGGTACACAAGCCCTTAGTAATAGTTGGCTCTTAGATATTTTCAGCTTGTAGAAGGCTGGGCAGAAACACTGTCCCACCACAAGTGATTTCAGCTCTCATTTCAGTACTTAAAATAAGAAAGGCTTCTAACAAAGATTCCTAATGGACCCTGGAGAGGTCCTAATGAACAATGGAGAGGAACAAGAGAAACCAGATTAGGGACTGTTAAGGAGAGTCCACATCTCCTTGTTGGGACACCTCTCCCAACCTTTTGCTTTCACAGGGCTCCGGCATTCAAGACCCTGGCTTAATCAGGTCCTTTCAGCAGAGGGTGACCCCCTCATTTCGGACAGGTTCAGCACAGTTCTACTCTCCTTTATTCATACAATAAAGACAGGATCATTAATAGTAACATTTCACTACCCCTGCACTCTGTGATTTGTAACCAGCACCAGGCAAAGTTGATCACTTGGACAGCACAGGTCTGTCTGCTGGATGCATAGGCAGAGTAAATGTGTTTACGTAAATATAGTTTACTCCTGAAGTCTCTCCCCCTCCCAGATACCTGTCAGGAGAAAACTCATTCAGACCCTAGTTATGCAGATTTGTGCACTGAATGAGATGCTGGGGACACCTGAAATAGCAGAGGACTGGACTCTTTGACCCAGGAGATCCCTTCCTGGCTTATGTCCCTTTAGGTCATATTAGCCCATTTTGCGTCACACCAGGAGCTCATGTGGAGTTGCTTATCCACTATGACCCTGCTCTGGGCCCTGGCCAATGGATTTGTCCCTCAATAGAGTCGGGAGAAAGCATGACTTAGTGTTATCACCTGGAAAAATCATCATTCTTGGGCTTCTGTTTAGTGATTTCCCAGGTGTTTAATTCCCTGAGTTTCTGGTGATCTCAGCATGCTGAAATGCCAGCTGCCCCCTCTCTCACCACTAACCAGAGCAGGAAGGATGATTCAGGTGTTAAAGTGAGGGCTTGGCACTCAGAGGAACTGGCTTCCAGTCCATGCTGTTCCACAGACTTCTTTTGTGACCTTGGCAACTCCCTTCATGCCTCACCCACAGGTGTTTTATTATGGCTCATATCACTACCTACCATCCAATTTATAAATAGGAAGGAGGCATTGCTTCAATAAATTCTGCTCTTCCTGATGGAGAGAGGTACATCCACATTTCCAACATTACCAAATTTGGGGGTAGCTAGATCTGGGGGGAGGAGATTGTTGGGTCCAACACAGAGCAAGCAGCAGGTATATGGAGCTGGGCTTGGGTTATGCTCACTTTTAATAAGAATGTGCATGGCCTTGCTTACCTGGTATGTTCATGTCTCATGCCTGGGGGTTCTGTACCCCAGTGCAGAGGGAAAAGTATCACCCTCACTGGTGAATGAAATCTTCACTAACCTTCAGTGCCTTCATTTGTGGGGGCTCCACTTGAAATATGGCCAGAAGCGCCCCCTCCCCCTCGGGGATTTTATTGGGAGTCTCACACTAGTTTCTGTTTTTTCTTAAAGCTCCAACTTCTGGAATTAAGGGATGGCAGGGGACTCGCAGGGCTCAGTTTTCTTTAAAAAAGTTTCTTTTCAAAATGTGTTGCAGAAAAGTGAGAAAACCTGAATCGGGTGCGTCCCAAGGGCTCAGAAACCAAAGCCAAATGAAAAAGAAACTTGTATATGTACATATCTAGAATGCATTATTTTAAAGCCAATCTCATATATATTTTTTGAGGGGAGGGGTGCCTCATACTTGTTGAATGGTGCTTGGCGATAGCAAGAAGGAATTGAACAAGCTGTAAAGAGTTATATCAAGCACAACGCTCCTGTGTTAGACAAAGCTATACATTAAGAGCTATGCATTCTCCTAAGTGAGCCTCTTTTTCACAAACATATACAAGCAGTTCTTGTGCTGGTCACAAACAGTGCTTGCCTGGCAAACAGAGGAGGTGGTTACCAATTTACAGACAGCTTCTCTTCTCCTTGTCTGTTCTTCGAAACCAGGGGTGGGCAAACTTTTTAGCCTTAGGGCCACATCAGGTACAGAAATCGTATGGAGGGTCAGGTAGGGAAGACTGGCGTGGCTAGGCGTGGCCTGGCGCCTCCCCCTATCCAGCCCCCCAAATCCTGACCCATCCAACCCTCCCTGCTCCCCACCTGTGATTTCCCCCTGGGTCCTCTGCATCTTATCTGAACACTGCTGCTTGCTATCCCCTGACCACTCTCGGAACCCCCGCCCCCATCCAATCTCTCCAACTCCCCACCCTGTGACCCACTCCCCTGGGCCCACCTTCCCCCTATCCAGCCATCCCTGCTCAGTCCTTTCCCTGTGTCCAGTGGGCATGTGGTTACTAATTTTTACCTAATTAGCATTTTAGAACAGAATGGGTGGGGGAGTACCAACCATGTTTACTCACTCATCAATCATTCACTCTGCCTCGCTGTGTGATGTTCCTGTTTAAGGATAATATGACCAGGTCAGTTTGGAAGTTTATACATGTGATATTTACCAATCAATAGGTTCAATATCAATCATTTGTGCTCCATTCTGGAACTTTACACATGTGATATTTACTGACCAATAGGTTCAATATCGATTGTACATAGGGACTTTGCCAGTCCTTTATCACACTTGCTTCTGCTTAAAGTGACCCTGCTCCCAAGATCCTCTGCAGGCTTCCAGACATGTTTACATCATATCACGTTATGCTCACATCATTCATTCAGTAAATCACAACAGTTTGGCACCATCCCAACACAGTGTACTTGGACTTTCTGGAAATCTTTGCAAGGTCCCTCATCAAAGGCTCTTAAGCAAAGTAACTTTGCATGGGACAAGAAGGAAGGTCCTCTCCTGAATCAGTAACTGCTTAAAAATATGAAACAAAGGGTAGGAATAAATGGTCAGTTTCCAGAAGGGAAAGAGATACATTGTGGTGTCTGCAAGGGTCTATAGTGGGACGTGATGTTCAACATATTGATAAATGATCTGGAAATAGGGGTAAATAGTGAGCTGGCAACATTTGCAGAGTATACAAAACTACTCAAGATAGTTAAGTCCCAGGCAGACTGTGAAGATCTACAAAAGAAGCTCTCCAAACTGGTTGACTGGGCAACAAAATGGCACATAAAATTCACTGTTGATAGGTGCAAAGTAGTGCACATTGGAAAACATAATCCCAACTATACATATACAATGATGGGGTCTAAATTACCAGTTATCACTCAGCAAAGAGATCTTGGAGTCATTGTGGATAGTTCTCGGAAAACATTCAGTCAGTGTGCAGTGGCATTCAAAAAAAACTAACATAATGTTGTGAATCATTAGGAAAGGGATAGATAATAAAATAGAAAAAATGATAATACCACTGGATCAATCCATGGTATGCCCACACCTGGAATACTGCATGCAGTTCTGGTTGCCCCATCTCAAAAATATACATTGTAGATTGTACTGCAAAGGACACTCCAAATTATTAGGGGGCTGGGGCACATGATTTACTAGAAGAGGCTGAAGGAACTGAGCTTATTTAGTCTGCAGAAGAGAAGAGTGAGGGGGATTTGATAGCTGCTTTCAACTACCTGAAAGGGGGTTTCAAAGAGGATGGATCTAGACCAGGGGTGGGCAAACTACAGCTCGCGGGCCACATCTGGCCGGCG
>VOCN01042988.1:0-11869 GCA_007922305.1 Dermatemys mawii
ATCCACCCCCGTCTGCCTGGCCGTCCCTCCGTCTATCCACACTCCCCGTCTGCCTGTCTGTCCGTCCATCCATCCACACCCCGTCTGCCTGGCTGTCCCTCCGTCCATTCACCCCCCTCCCCAGTCTGCTTGTCTGTCCGTCCATCCGTCCCATTTATCCATCAGTCCTATGTCTGCCATCCCCACTCATCCAAGTCCTTCCTCATATGTACCCGCCCCACCTGCCCATCCCCCATTTCTAAGATGCCCCTTACCGTGGCTACCATGTGTGTGGTGGTTTCTGGATACCCACAAATGAGCAGGGATGGGCAGGACCTGTGTCTGCCAGGATCCCAGTGAGTGGGGTGGTCATTTGGGGAACAGTGATAATCCTTGCTGCAGGACTGTGCCCAGTGTGAGGTTGTGCGGTCCCAGCATTTGTGCTGGGGTCCAGGGGTTGGATCTCCTGTGCAAAGCGTGGGCCAGGTGCCTTGTGAGTAGATTTTGCTTTGGCAGTGAGAGCTGGTGTGAGCGGTGGGATACCCATCGAGATGCAGCAACAGACTGACCTGCTGTGGCAAGGTGTGGGAGACTCCACCCAGCTCTGGGGGGACTGGGGGTGATGCCGGGGGCTGGGTGAACTCTGGGCAGGGTGGGAGGGAGATGGTGTCTGGACGGGCATGTGCCCTGTTTGTACGTCCCCGTGTCCTGGTATGCAGAGGCACAAGTGTGTGTGCTGGCGTGTCAGGGGTTGAGTGTGCGCGGCTCCGTCTCCGGGCTGATGCGCGTGGCCCCGTGTCCAGGGGAATGCATGTGGGTTCAAGGCCCTGTCTCCCCATCTCCAGGCAGGCGCGGGGGGGTGACTCTGGCTGCTCCCCTCCAATCTCCCCTCAGGGATCCTCCTGGGGGTGGTGTTGGCATGGCAACGGGGACTCCCCTTCAGAGGAGGATGCAGGATGCGGAAGGGTCCATGTGCGGGGGAGCAGGGGGCTGGCTCATGGGGATCGGGAGCACGGCTGCTTGTCCCACAGACTTGCTTGGCTCTGGGGCTGTGATAAAGGAGGCTGGACCCAGCTTGGGGGCTGGGAGCCCAGGGGCGAGGAGTGGGGCGGAGGGATGGGGGAGGGGCTGCTTTACTTGTCAGCAGTTCTGCCCATGTCTTCAGGACGCCTGGGTTCCATTCCCGTCTCGGGGCCCCGATGCCCAGGCCTGTCCTCTAGCCCCTAGACCCCCCTTTCCCCCCCAGAACTGGGGATAGAAACCCGGAGTCCTGGCTCCCAGCCCCCTCTAACCCTGGAAGGGGAGTCAGGTGCTCATGGTTAGAGGTGTGGGGCTGGGAGCTCTGGGTTAGCTCCCCCCGTCTCCCGGGGCCCCTAGCTCTGTGCAGCAGGGTGTCCCCCCCACCCCACCCCCGCAACAGCGTCTCCCCTTCCCCCGTCTGCAGTGACAGCCCCACGCCAGGCAGAGATGCGGCTGCGGGGGGCGGGGCCGTCGCCCCGGTGACGGCCGCCCCGGGAGACGGGAGGAGGCGGAGGGAAGTGCCCGGGTACCGCCGGCGCGGCTCCTCCCCCAGCGAGCGGCGGCTGGCGGGGAGGGCGGGGGGGGGGAGCCGGGGAGCGGTGCACTGTGGGTAACTCCCTGCTCCTCTGCAGTACGGGCAGCGCCGGCTGGCAGTGCCTTGCCTCGGCCCCTGGGCTGCTCCTCCCCGGGCCGGCTGTGCTCCCCCATGCCCACCCCGGGCGGGGGGCCCGCGGCGATGTGAGGGGGAACCCGGGGGCGCTCTCCCCCTCTCGCCATGCCAGGGGCAGAGAGGGCCCCGGGATATTAACCCCTTCGCCGGGGGAGGGGGCCTGGCCTGCAGGACGCGGAGGGGGCAGGCGGGCGGGCGCCCCGCAGCCGGAAGATGCCCTTAGTGGATTTTTTCTGTGAGACGTGCGCGAAGCCATGGCTGGTCGGCTGGTGGGACCAGGTAAGGGGGACGGGGCGGGCGTGGGGACACCCCGGCTGGGCCTCCTCCCATGCCGGCCCACTGGGGGACGGGGCCCGCAGCTCCCCCTGGCCTGGCATCGAGGGGGGTCCTGGAGCGGGGGCTGCAGAGGCCTCCCCTGGGGGCGCAGATGTGCCGCCCTGGTGGCTGCATGGACCCGTCACAGGGGCTGGGCACGGCCGTGGGGGGCCGGCTGGGCCTGCAGGGGGCCAGGGTGCGTGTGACGGGGGAGGGGAGGGGGTGATTTTGCCCTTCTGCCTTCTCGACAATGTCACACTGGCGCGGTCGCTGCTCCGCGCACGAGTGCCCCACGGCTCCCTGTCCTGGTGTCCCCCGAGCGCGTGAGAGAGAAACACCCCCTGTGTGTCCTGAACACCCCCCATGTGTGTATATGTGTGAGAGACACCCCATCCCACGCTCCCTGTGTGTGTGAGACAGAAAGAACCCCTCCCATGTGTCCTGAACACCCCGTGTGTGTGTGTGAAAGAGACAACCCGTGTCCTGTGCCCCCTGTGTGAGAGAGAAAAACACCCCGTGTGTCCTGAACACCCCGTGTGTGTCTGTGTGAGAAACACCCCGTGTGTCCTGAACACCCCCCATGTGTGTATATGTGTGAGAGACACCCCATCCCATGCTCCCTGTGTGTGTGAGACAGAAAGAACCCCTCCCATGTGTCCTGAACACCCCGTGTGTGTGTGTGTGTGTGAGACACCCCCCTTCCTGTGTCCTAAGCACCCTCTCCTGTGTGTGTGTGAAATCCTCCTGTGTGTCCTGAACGCTGCCCCCCCTCGGGGTGTGTGTTTGTATCTGGGCATTGGGGCTGGGTTGTGGTGGTCGGGGGTGTTGTGGAGCTGTGTGGGGTGTTCTAGCCTGCCCCATTCTCCTCACCCTGAGGCCCCCGGCCCCTTTAGGCAGAAGCTTGGTGGGGGTCAATTCCTATAGCACCATCAGCACAGGGCTCAGCCCCTGCCCACCTGGGGCGCCTGAGGCCCGTGCTGGAGCCGTGTTCGGGGTCTGGGGGTACCACGCCAGTCCTCCCACCCCCCATCCACTAGGCTTGGTTCTTCCTGATTGCAGCTGCTAGGCACAGCGCTGTGCCCCCCCCACCCCCGGGGCCGAGCAAGGACTCTCCTGCCCGAGCGGGGCCCCCTGTGTGCCAGGGCTGCAGGCCCACCTGCCTTGCACCTCCGCAGCTGCTCACCGTGCGTCCCCCACCTCAGCAGGCGGAGCCCGCCAGGCTGGGCACCGGGACCGGCTCGGGAGCCCTCCGGGGGCGGGGGGGGTTCCGAGCCCCTGAGGCCTCCCAACACCCCCCACCCCCACTCATTTCTCCTCAGCCTTTAAACCCCGCTCTGCTCACCCGACTAGAGCCAGGGAGAGAACTCGGGAGTCCTGGCTCCCAGCCCCCTGCTCTGACCCACTGGTTCCAGTGACTCTGGCCAAGCCAGGCCCCATGGGATGTGGAGATCAGGCCTTTAGTTTGCTTTTATATTTGTCCCTTAAAACTGCCCCCCCACGGGTTTAGCCAGCGCGGGGCGCCGCCCCCCCCCCCCTTCCCCCGCCCTGCCCCCCCACCCCTCTATTTTCCAGCTCCCCCCCCCCCCACCCCTTTCTGCTGTCTCTCCCCCTTGCCCTGGGTCCCAGGTTCTTCCCCTTGGGGTTCTCCTCCCCTCTATGGGGCTGAGGGGGGGATTCCTATCTGAGCCCCCTACATCCTCTTCTCCCAGCTGTGGGGAAGCAGCCCCATTCCCCAGCGACGTCCCTCCAAGGACAGCAACTGCTACATCTGTGCCGCTTGGGGGGGGTGGCTCCTCCCAGGCCATGGCCCCCCCAGCTGAGCTCCTGCCCCCCTCCCCCTGCTGCGAGCGCTGTTTTCTGGGGTCAGTTTTGACCTAATTTGCTGCGTGTGGCTCATGCTGGACTTTGGGCAGGTTAGGCCGAGATCCCTGGCAGGCTGAGGAGCTGCGGGGGCTAAAGCCAGGCCCTCTGCCCCAGCCACACACTCCAGACCAGCAGGGGGGCCCGGTGGGGGCCCAGCGGGAGGGGGAGGCTGGTGGGCTGAGACCTGATGAACTCATCTCGCATGTGGGTTGCTGAACGGGGAGGGGAGATTGGAGCCGGTGTCCCCAGCTGCTTACAGCCCCCCCACCCTGTCTCCCCCTGCACCCAATCACCTGGCGCTCGGGGGGGAGCCCAGGGCTGGGCTAGCAGGGGCTGCGGGTTGGGAGTGAGGGACTCCGGGGAGTGGGTTACAAGAGGCTAGGATGGAAGGGGTTAATGCCCCCCCCTTTGGGAGACCCAGCATCTGTGCAGGGGCTGCCGATGGGGCAGTTGCTAAGGAGACTCCGGTCGCTATGGAGATTGGGCTGAGGCGCCGTGATTGGCTGGGGGGGCCGCACGTCCCACTGCCCTGCTTTTATTTCTGCCATTTGCGGGTTTTTTCCGTGTGACGTGAAGGGGGAGTGGGGGGGGAGGAGGCGATGGGGGAGGAGAGCTGGGGATGAACCATGCCCTGGGCACAGGCCTCAGCCAGGGGAGGGGGTTTGGGGGTGTCCCCAAGCTGGGGAGGGACCTCTCTGTGACCCCCAGACCCTGCTCCCCCGGGCAGGGAGGTACAGAGCCTCTGGCATGGGGCAGTGCAGGGGGGCTGGGAGCCAGGACTCCTGGGTTCTATCCCAGCGCTGGGAGGGGAGTGGGGTCTAGTGGTTAGAGCAGGGGCTGGGAGCCAGGACTCCTGGGTTCTATCTGCTGCTGTGCCCCAGATCCCTGTGGAACCTCAGGCAAGTCCCTTCCCCACTCAGTGTCTCAGGAATGGGGACCCCCCCGCAGGGGTCTGCCAGCCGTGGCCTCGCCGTGGGGCACGCGGGTGCTGTGCCGTGGGGAGCAGCACGGTGACCCCCCCCTCCTCATTGGGGAGCCCATAGGCAGGACTGCAGGGAGATCTGCCCCCGTTCCCTACTGGGGCTGGTAGCTGCACCCCCCCCAAACCCCTCCTGCTGTTCCCTCCTGGGGGCAGGCAGATGGGAGCCAGGGGCAGGGAGACCCCCCCAAAAGAAAGAAGAGGCCTCTCTCTGGCTGGGAGCGCAGCCGGCTCCCGCTCCGGGATGAGTCACCAGCACTGAGCAGCATCCCAGAGCCACTGAAGGACAAAGGGGACTTTAAATGGGGGGGGGGGCTGCAGAGCCAGCCCCTGACCCACCTGCTTGATTCTGAGCCTGTTTAACCCCACACCAGCCTCTCAGGACTCCTGGGCCCTGTCCCCAGCTCCAGTGGGGAGTAGGGTCTGGGGGGGTCAGAGCAGCGGGGCTGAGAGCCAGGACTCCTGGGTTCTATCCCGGCTCTGGGAAGACAGTGGGGTCTAGGGGTTAGAGCAGAGAGCTGGGGGTCAGGACTTGTGAGTCTATGCCAGTTCTGGGAGGGGAATGGGGTCTAGTAGTTAGAGCAGCCCAAGGCAGGGGGACTGGCCAGGACTCCTGGGTTCTTTCCCCAGCTCTGGGAGGGGAGTGGGGTTTTGTGGTTGGAGTAAGGAGGGCTGGGAGCCAGGACTCCAGGGTTCTATCCTGGCTCTGGGAGGGGAGTGGGGTCTAGTGGTTAGAGCGGCTCAAGGGAGCATCTGGCCAGGACTCCTGGGTTCTCTCCCTGTCTCCTGTTGATCTCAGGAGCTCCGTGCAGGGAGGGCTACATTAACTGTTTCCCTGTTGGCCGGTCCCAGCTGTGGGGCTCTGTCCTGAGCCGCTGCCTCTCTGGGGAGGGCTCGGTGCCAGGAGTGTGACCCACCCACCCCTGGACTCACTCTTCCCGGACACGCTGCGCCAGCAGCTGCTTCCCAGTGCCCCGAGCCGGGGCTGCCGTCGCCGGCTGTTCTCCACTTGGGTCGGGGTGTCCAGCGTGGCCAGGCAGCGTCCTGCGGGCTCGGGCATAGGGCTGGAGGAGCGAGCACCAGCCTGGCCACCATGCCAGACCTTAAACACCTTCTGGCCGTTCAGGTAGGACCTGCCCCTCCAGAGCGGGGCTCGGCCAGGGTGGTGAATTTGTACCTAGAGCAGAGGCTGGCTGCTCGCGGGGCAGGGGAGGAGGACATCAGTAGGGAGCCCAGGGCTGGGCTGGCAGGGGCTGCGGGTCGGGAGTGAGGGGCACCGGCAGAGCTGGGGGACAGGGCTGGGCTGCGGGTCTTGTGTGAGGGTTACTGGCAGTGCCGCGGGCAGAGGGGGTGGGCGGGGCTGGGACAGTGGGGGGCTGTGGGTCGGGAGTGAGGGGCACCGGCAGAGCTGGGCCTGGAAGTGCTGGTCTGAGACATCCCCTCACGCCCCTGCGCCCCAAATTCAAACCCAGATCAAAAGGTCCCGTGAGTTTATTCCAAGAGTCACCGAGTTCTCTAGGTGAGGGGCTGGGGGACGGGGGCAGGGCGGGCTCTGGCCTCTCCCCCATGCTGGGGAGTGGGGCACTGGCCGGTGGAGGAGGCAGGAGTAAGGGGGGCTCTGGGCACTGACCCGCCTGCCCCTTAGTTCTGCAGCCCCACACGGGGGGCTGCGCTGGCGGCTGGAGCTGGCTGGCGAGACCGTTGCACAGCGCATCCCACGTGCTTGCACAACAGCAGCTCACAAGCATAGTGCGGCAGGTGTGCAAACGCAGGCGCTGGGCTGCCACGCAGGGATGTGCGTGCAACAGGCCACCGTACAGGCACAGCAAGGCGTCCCCGTGCACACAGTGGACAGGGTGACGTTCACACTCGCTTCCGTGGGGCAGCGTGCACACCTGTGAGCAAAGCAGGCACTCCGGCTTGCATGGAAAAGCGTGCACACACGTGTGCGAGGAAGTGTGGAGCTCAGCTTGCACGGTGATGTGCACGCTCGCTCCCTGCTGAGTCCGTCTCCTTCTCGTTGGCAGTTCAAGAGGATGCTGACCCGTGAGCTCACCCACCTGTCTGAGATGAGCCGCTCCGGAAACCAGGTCTCCGAGTACATTTCCAACACATTCCTCGGTGAGCGCCGGGCCCGGGGGCCGACTCCGAGTCTTGGGCGCAGACCTGGAGCGCTGCCTGCCCATGTGTGCCATGGGGGGCGGGGGCAATAGTTAGAGCTGCAGGCTGGGCACCAGGACCCCTGGGTTTTCTCCCAGCTCTGGGAGAGAAGTGGGGGCTAGTGGTTAGAGCTGGGGGGCTGGGAGCCAGGACTCCGGGGTTCTCTCCCTGGCTCTGCCCAGCTCCCTGTGTAACTGGGCGAGTCTCTTCCTGGGGTGCTGTGCAGACACTGGTGCCCACGCCTGGCGGGCCAGTGCCACGCAGGCCCGTGCGACCTCCCCAGCCCCGCCTCACACATCCCCCCCCCCCCCCCCCCCGCGCCAGGAAGGCCGTTCTCGGGCTGCGTCCGGAGGCAGACTGGTCCCCAGAGCCCCATTGACGTCAAAGGACACAAACTTCCGGCCTTAAGCAAATGTTGATGCAAAGGGCCCGTCAATGGGAGCTCTGTGCCGGCGCCAGGGCCAGCCTCACCCCCTGCTGCCCTGGCAGCGCTGCGGGCCTGGGCTGTTAACCCCGCGCGGGCCAGGCCAGGGCCCACGGACTCAGGGGAGACAGTTCAGGTCGGGGCACCGGGCCCACAGCAGCTATGGGGAGCTCAGGCCTGGGGGGTGGGGCTGTTTATGAATTGAGGGGGTGGTCAGTGAAACAAGAAAGGAAAGCAGTTTGTGTTGTGTCCCAGACTGTTGGGGAGCCAGGACTCCTGGGTTCTCTCCCCAGTTCAGGGAGGAGAGTGGGGTCTGGGGGGTCAGAGCGGCGGGAGCTGGGAGCCAGGACTCCTGGGTTCTCTCCCTGGCTCTGGGAGGGGAGAGCAGGCGTTGAGTCAGGTTGCTGTGGTGGGGGCACTGGGAGGTGGATTTTGGGGGGCAGGGGTGTGGGAGCTCTGTAGAAGCCGCTTTGGGTCACTGTTGCCACATGCAGCATGGGGAGTCCTCTGTGTTTGGATTGGCTGGATGCCCTGTGATGTCACAGTGCTGCGCTCCCCTCCCCCGCATTGCCCGAGTCCCCTCCAGGAGCCCATGTCTTGGGGGGCCCCCCACTCCCTAACCTGCCATGATT
The DNA here is from genome assembly GCA_007922305.1 of Dermatemys mawii. NCBI lineage: Eukaryota > Metazoa > Chordata > Testudines > Dermatemydidae > Dermatemys > Dermatemys mawii. Next base: position 8,043 of record VOCN01042988.1, read on the forward strand.
CCTCATTTCACCCTCCTCTCTGCAGGAGCTGGGGGGCATTGCCCCCCACTTCCCTGAGCCCCCCGCTTCCCCAAGCCCCCCGCTTTCTGCCACCACTGGGGGGGGCGCCTGTGCTCCGATTGCGGCCCCCCCCGGGGCCAGGACTGTGGGGAGGGAACGCAGCCCTGAGGGCAATTTTGCACACGCGTGTGGTTTGCACACCCCCCCCAATGCACACTGGCCCAGTCTCTCGCACACGCACAGTCACGCTCAGATCCGTGCACTCACGCTGACTGCTGCACGCTCACTCTTGCACACCCACGTGTCAGTCTCTCGCCCCTGTGGCACGGCCCCTCCCCCGCTGACCTGCCGCTCCCCCCCCAGACAAGCAGAACGAGGTGGAGATCCCCTCCCCCACGCAGAAGGAGCGGGAGAAGAAGAAGAAGCAGCAGCCCATGTGCCAGATCAGCGGGCTGAAGAAGCTGATGCCCACGTCCAGCCTGAGCAACTCGGGCGTCCCCCGCTTCGGGGTCAAAACCCACCAGGAGGAGCTGCTCAGCACGGTGGGGGAGGGGCCGGGATGGCGAGGGACTGCGGGTCAGGGGGAGGGGCACTGGCAGGGCTGGGGGGGACCCCAGGGCTGGGCTAAGAGAGGCTGCGGGTCGGGGGTGAGGGGCACCGGCAAGGCTGGGGGGGGCTGCGGGTCGGGGGTGAGGGGCACCAGCAGGGCTGGGGGGGGGCTGCGGGTCGGGGGTGAGGGGCACCGGCAGGGCTGGAGGGGATCCCAGGGCTGGGCTAGCAGGGGCTGCGGGTCGGGAGTGAGGGGCACCAGCAGGGCTACGGGGCAGCCGTGGGACCAGCTGGGCACGGGCACCACCACCTCTGAGGCGAGCTCCTGCAGAGCTGCTCTACCAGGCCTCACCGTGGGGCCCTGTCCCTCCCCCCACCCCCTTCTCTCCTCCACCCCCCCATTCTGCCTTCCAGGAGCTGGAGAATCTCAACAAGTGGGGCCTGAACATTTTCAACGTCTCCGAATTTTCCAACAACCGCTCGCTCAGCTGCATCATGTACACGATATTCCAGGTGGGTGGGGCCCGGCTGGGGTGGGAGGGCAAGCTGGGGGGTGGGGTGGGGACCTAGGTGTGGAGGGTAGGGGCCAGTGACGCCCACTCCTCTGTGCAGCACATGGAATCACCCCCCTGACGCCCACCTGACCAGAGATCCTCAGCACTGGCTGGGGGGCCAGGACTCCTGGATTCTGGGTTGTGTTCCGGTTCTGGGAGAGGAGTGGGGTCTAGTGGTTAGAGCAGGGGACTGGGAGCCAGGACTCCTGGGTTCTGTTCCGGTTCTGGGAGAGGAGTGGGATCTAGTGGTTAGAGCAGGACAGGGGTGATTCCCGCCGGGGCCGGTTTGCCAAGGGCTTTGGCCACAATCAGCAGGGAGCTGGAGCTGGAGGGGAGTTCGGTCCACAGGAATGGCTGGCACTGGTCCCTCTGGCGTGACCCTGCCTGGCCACAAATGCCCCCCTCGACCCCCTCAGGAGAGAGACCTGCTGAAAACCTTCAAGATCCCGGTGGAGACGCTGCTGACCTATGTGCTGACGCTGGAGGAGCACTACCACGCCGACGTGGCCTATCACAACAGCCTGCATGCCGCCGACGTGGTGCAGTCCACGCACGTTCTGCTGGCCACGCCCGCCCTGGACGTGAGTGGGGACCGCTGGGGGGCTGAGACGTGTCTGAGATGGGCCCAGCTCTGGGGGCTCTGGCAGCCGGCTGGGCCTTGTGCAGCGTGGGGGGCCTGTAAGCAGGCCGGTAACGCAGGGAGTCCGGAACACGGCCCGGCCTGGCCAGCCGTTGAGGGGGGAGCCGCTGGAAATGGGACTGAACCGAATTGGGGCGGGGCCGTGGGTCGAACACCCCCCCAACCCCTTGGCAGTTCCTAGCAAAGTCTCTGCAGCTTCCCCCGAGAGCCAGGCCAGAGCAGCTCCTGGCTGTGCCAATGCCATGGCTGGGCGCAGGCCCGAGGGGCAGCCAGGACTCCTGGTTCCCCCATGGGGCAGGGCCCTGCCTGTCGCACCGGGACAACCCCCGGCCCTGCCCTCGTTTGCCAACCAGCCGGGCCTGGCCTCAGCCCCTGCGTGTGCTCTTGTAGGCTGTCTTCACCGACCTGGAGATCCTGGCCGCTCTGTTTGCAGCCGCCATCCACGACGTGGATCACCCGGGTGTCTCCAACCAGTTCCTGATCAACACCAGTGAGTGTCCCACGATCCATGCCGGGGGCGAGGTCTCGGGGGGCCTGGCACGTCCCAGACACCCCCAGCAGCCTTGGGGGGATACGTGTGCGGTTCCTGATCTCTCCAGCTGCACTGGGACTCTCACGCCCTGCGCCGGGACACAGCCATGTGCCCCTGCACACACCTCCGTGCGCCGGGACACACACACTGGCTCTCCCGCGCGCACCCCGTGGGCCGGGACACAGACACACACCTCAGTGCACACAGCCATGCACTCCTGCACAGACCTCTGTGCACCTGGACACACGCCGGCTCTCCCGCACACATCCCCATACACCCCGACACACATACGCACACAGCCATGCACTCCTGCACACACCCGTGGACCCAGACACACACACACTTCAGTGCACACAGCCGTGCACTCCTGCACACACCCTTGTGCACCTGGACACACATACACACACACCAGCCCTCCTGCAGCCTGTGTGCATTCTGACACGTGTGTGCACGCGCCCCCTGCCCTGCCCCCCCTCCTGGGAGCACGCGCCAGGGGGCGAGGGAGTCGGGCGCCGGGGTGGCCAAGGCCTGGTCCCCGGCACTCCCTGACTCCCTGGCCCCGCAGACTCGGAGCTGGCCCTGATGTACAACGACGAGTCAGTCCTGGAGAATCACCACCTGGCCGTGGGCTTCAAGCTGCTGCAGGAGGAGAATTGCGACATCTTCCAAAGCCTGGGGAAGCGCCAGCGCCAGACGCTGCGGAAGATGGTCATCGACATGGTGAGTCTGGCCGGCCCCGGGAGCCCATCCCCTGGTGGGGGGAGAGCCGGAGCGGGGGGTCTGTGTGTTGTACTGAAAGTCCTGCCCTGGATCTTTTCAGGGGAAAAAAGGAAAAACGCCGCATTTATTAGCGATACATTCAATAATCAATACTATCATCTGCATATGATCTATATCACACTCATGCACTCACACACACACAAACACACTCCGTCTTGCTGTTGTTACCAATGGTTGCTCCCCTTAACTGCACTGGCCAGGTGATTTAGATGGGGGAGGGGTGGAGCCGGGCTTCTGCCGATCCGGATCGATGCTCCGATATCGACAAGACGAGACCCGGGGTCCCCTGCGAGACACCTCACTCTTATAGCAGCTTCTTCCCTCTCATGCAAATCTCCCAGATTCAAAATCTGGGTCTGGGTCCTTTGGTCCTTTGTGCTGCTTCTCTCTGGGGGTCCCAATGCTGCAAAGAGGGGGGGTCCAAAAGAAGGTGCTTGATTCTATCCCCTGAGGGGTCTGATCTTTGGTCAGCCCACTTGACAAGTTTCATTGTCCTTGGTCTGGCTCCCATCCCCTCTTCAACCCTTGCAGCTCTCTGGAGGTGCCTGTCTTCGCCCCCGTCCTCATTCCCCCCTCGTTCATTCAACAGAGCCATTGATTACAAAGTGGGGGAAGATCTTATTCTACTTCTAGCAAAGAGACATTTTTCTTCTCCCTTAATTCTCCTACCGGAGGGGCGAGAACCTGTTACCAAAGATGAACGGAGTTTCTAACACAAAGTTATATGAAAAGTTAACACAAAAGTCGTATAAAAGTTACACGAAAATGCAGG
>ML679484.1:2014-17190 GCA_007922305.1 Dermatemys mawii
CCCCCCCCCCGATCCTCTCCTGGTCCTCACAGAGATCGCGGGATGGAGACTCGCTGCAGCCAGGTGACAGGGGTCTCCGCGGTTCCCCCTCCCGCATCCCTGTCCTGCCTGGCTGTTGTCAAGGGAGCTCTGTGAGGTCACAGCCGCCTCATCACCTTTGCCCAATAGGCTGAGTTCCTGCCAAAGGCCTTTGTGACGTCACTGCCACCCCCACCTTTCCTTTGCAGGCCTGATGTCTGCCCCTGGCCAGCCCGGTGGGATGTTTGGGCTGCACCCGGATCTCCCCACCTGCTCATTATTGATTCTGGGCAGCGAGCAGCCCCCCAGTAAAACAGCAGAGTCTGTTCCTCGCCCCACACTGAGGTTTTCATAGAGTATTAAACAATTTGATCTCCTAAACCAAGGGAGGAAAAATCAGTTTTGTCTTGGTGATGAGAGTGGCCCGTTTCAAACAGTTGACAAGAAGGTGTGAGTAAAAAGTTGGGGAAATTAGAATGGGGGAAACTAGGACTTCTAGCTTCAGAATTTTCTTTCTTTCTTTTTTGCGAGATTGTGTCTTTTATGTTTTGTGGCACAGAAGCAGAGAAGTTAGAGAAAACACAAAATGCTCCTGCTGGAAGTTGGCAATGTCTCGCTAATCTGTGTCTTAACCCAGAACAATAACACATAAAACCCAAAAATCAGAGGAAGAGAACATGGCTCCTGCCTATAACAGAGAGGTACAACTCACTGGGTACTTGCCGACAGACTGCTGCTAAGCCCCGATACTGTGCTGCCCTACTGAGCTCCCTAGCATGTAAGCAGGTCCAGGAACCATGCCCCAAAATTAAAGTCACATATTCAATTTGAACACAACCACAAACACAGCAGAGCATCCAAAATTTCTGTTTACAAGGTTTCTCTCTGTTTTGGAACCCTTGTTTCTAAACATGCCATGGGGAATTTGAATCGAATTTTGGCTACTAATTATCATGTGTGTAATCATCATGAATGTGTATTCGGTACACACACACACACTCTCTCTCTCTCTCTCTCTCTCTCTCTCTCTCTCTCCCCACATTTGCTGCCCGTTGGTGCTGTCTGAGCAGCTGCATTGTGAGGTCAGAGATAATCCACAACTCAGCACATGGGAAGGAAGTTTCCCACCCACAGCCTTTGCAGCACCGTCCAGCCAACTCCCCGGCTCTGCCAGGCACAGGAGACAGCCCCGTGGATGCCGCTATCCCTCTGCGAGTGGGCACAAGCCAAGTCTGGTTCACAAGGGATTGATTGTTTGATAATCGCCCGGCTCTGTCCATTCCCCCAGGCCATCTGGCACCGGGTGCTGTCAGAGAAAGGCCACTGGCCCGTGGGTCTGACCCAGCATGGCCGCTCTTCTGGAGCAACAGGCCCACGCCAACCTGAGTGTTCCCGCGCTGTGCCCAGCCCCCCAGCACATACTGCATTCACAGACCCACTGCTGGCAGAGGGACGGGGCCCCCAGCTGCCCCGACACCCCTCTGTTCATGCTCTGGGTTACACTGAAATCCAAGGGAAGTTGATTGAACAGCGGTTTGGGAAGTCCCAAGGAAAAGTCCTGGAAGCAAATGGCTCCATGGGAATTAAACTCAGAGTCCGCTGGGGAGAGCCGTTAGCGAGCGACCAGGACACGTTCCTGGCTAAGGAAGTTTCCCACCCGCAGCCTTTGCAGCGCTGTCAGCCAGGCTGGCTGGGAGCCTCCTTCCAAAGAGAGGACAAGGGGAGATTTGTCTCCTCCAGACACCCCCTGACCCCACTGTTGGTACCCTAAACAGGACCCCCCAACCCCCGGGGGGTTTGTTTCTTCCTGGAGCTTTTCCATGTGACTTGACACCCCATGGCTCAGCGTCAGGCTCAGCAGGGCAAACAGCCCCCGCTGAGAACCCTAAAATGCCCCCAGCCCCCAAACACACCAACTCCTTCTGCATTGGCAGGAAAGTGTTTTATTGCAGGAAGCAGCAAGAGAACAAACCCCAGTGACAGCTTCCAACCCCCCCACCCCCGCGACTATCTTCTCCCCACACCCTGCCCCCGATACCCATGGATGGGGGGGAGGGCGGCTGTACTGCACGATGGGCACCCAGCAAGGCAGGCCCTGGGCTCAGGCTGAGGGTCTCAGGGTCAGTTGGGGGAGTTGGGCACCCGGATTTTCACTTGTGGGTGGGAACTGGGCGCCCAGGTGGGAAATCCCCCCCAGGCCCCAAGCTGCCAGCCTGTGAGATGAGGGGAGACGCTGAATGTCCCAGTGGAGATGCTCTGTGGGTGCTGCCCAGGAGAGGCAGGGACAGGGCAGGAGAGCCCCCAGTGACAGGGGGCTGCCCAGGAGCCAAAGAGGGGAGTAGGGGACCCCAGCTCCCAGATCCTGGCCAGCGCCTGGGCTCTCCAGGGCTGTGTTGAAGCGCACGGGCCTTCCCTGGCCTCAGGTCCCGCGGATCCTGCTGCTCTGGGCTCTGCCACGGTACATGGGGGGATTTGCAGAAAGGGCAATTCAGGGTCTGGCCCCACATCAGGAGGTTGCCGTAGCAATAGCCACTGATGGGGGCTGGTCTTGGGGAACTAGACACATTATCTCCTGAACCGCTCGGAGGTGTCACGGGGTCTGAAATGGGTGAGGCCGGAGCCAACAGGACGGGTCAGGAACAGCTGGGGCAGGGGCTCCTCGGGGCCATAGATGTGGCTGTCTCTGGATCAACCTGCAGTAGGAGGAGAGGGGAGAGGGATGTAGACAGCATGGGGGGGGGGATCTGCCTCCTTCATGGACCCTCATGAGTCCAAATGCCTCCCCTCACCGGCCCCTTGTACTCCCATGACCCATATCCGTGTGTGCAGCTCTTCAGGCCATTACAGAACTGACAGAGGGAGGGGAGGGAGATCGTGTGTGTATCTGAAGATCACACAAGTGTGTGTGGCAGCAGTGTGTATCTTGGCAGTGTCTGACCAATGGGGATATAAGTGTGTGTTGTTGTGTGCACAGCATGGACGGATGGGCATGAGTGTTTGTGTCTATCGAATGTGTGTGTGTGCAGTACGGATGTGACAGCAGCACACTTGAATGTGTGTGAGCAGTGTGTTGAAGTGTATCTGAGCAGTGCGTGTGTAACCCTTCTGCCCATCAGAGTTGGCAGCAACAAGGGCCGGGTTCAGTATCCAGGGGTTCCATTCCAATAGCACAAATACAAAAACCGGCTCGAGCCCCCACCCAGTGACCTGGGACAACCATATACCACCCCTCTGGGCGTCTGTAAGAGACAATACTTCCCCTCTCGCAAGCACAGAGTCTGAGTGTACCAAAGCCTTTTAATAACAGGGAGAAACACTGTGGCATTATATTGGGGAAACACCACAACCAAGGTTAATAAACCAAACCATGAACCAGAAGCCCCCCTCCCAGCAAATAGGCCGTGGCCTTCCCTTTGGCTCTTGAGTTCCACAACCCCAAAAAGTCACTCAATAGTCCCAAAAGTCCAGCAGCCCAAGAGTCTCTGTTCTGGGTCAGTGCAGAGTTCAAAAGTCAATTGGCAGAGTCTTACTTCCCAGCATGGGTGGAAATGGAGGGTAGGGCACGGGGCACCTTACGTGGTCCGAGGCCGACTGCGTCGCCTCTCTGGGGGGTTCCGCTGCAGCCCTCACTGCAATCCGCTCTGCTCTGCTCGCCGACACTCGAACTGCTGTGCAGCGCCAGTCACTCCGCTAGCCGTCCTGCTAGCCGACACACGGACAGCTCTGCGGTGCCAGTCACTCCGTCAGCAGCACAAACGGCTCCGCTAGTCGACACATGGACTGCTCTGCTGTGCCAGCCACACGAACTGCAAACAGGAACCGCTCGGCTGAGTCTGCTGCTTTGCTCTGCTAGGTGCACAAATTGCTTGGTGCCACCAACATGCCTTTAGACCCAGCAGCACTTAACACAGTGCTCAATGATTTCACCTCGGTGGGGGGGGGGGCGTGCAGATCAGTACCTTGGCACAAGCACACCAGCAGACTCAAAATAAACTCAGCTTAGGAAGCTGAACCAAAACTCTTAAAAAAAATCAAAATTAGCCCTAACATTCCACCGTGGTGAAAGAAAAGGTGCAATAGACCTGGAGCACCCTTAAACACATCCCTTACCAAAACATAAAGATAGCTAATCATAAACTCTCTCAACCTCAGAGTGTTCTGAAACGCATGGCCCTTGCCCAGTGAGTGCTACCTAGATGATGCCGAGTCCCTCCATCATAACAAGGGCCAAGTACGTGTCCATAGTCCTTCATTCACAAAATCAGGGTAACATCACTTTATATTTCCTGCCCCAATAACATAGAAACTGGGGCTCCCACATCAGCCGAAGTGGCCATGTGGGCTGCTATGGGCTCAGGCTAGGCACAGTGGGTGTGTCTATGCAAATTGATCAGCCCCAAAGTTATTTTCCAAAACTCACTGCAATTCCCATAGTTTGCCACCAGATGTCAGAATATATCTCATTCCTGACACTGCTTACATCTATAATTGCCCCGATCCACAGAGCAATGGGGCCCTGTGGGTCAAGCTGATCCGGCCTCCTTTTGAAAACTTCCAGTGAAGGACCTTGCACAAACTGGGCCGTCTGTTCCATTTTCCGACCGTTCTTATACTAAGAAGTCTTTCCTGACATTTAATCAAAAACTCCTATGCTATAGTTTGAACCCATTGCTTCTTGTCCTGCCCTCTGTGACAAGAGAGAACAACTTTTCTCCATGTTTTTTTATGGCAGCTTTTCAAGGATGTGAAAACCACTATCATGTTCTCTCCTTCATCATCCCTTGTCCATACCAAACATCCCCAGTTCTTCAGCCTTTGCTCAGAAAACTCAGCTCGGCACTGACTGTGAATTAAGTCCAGGCCTGCTGGATGAGAGACTAGAATTCTCCCACTGAGCCACAATTGTGCAAAATATATAACAGGGACCAGAGCATTACGGCCCCTACTCACGGCCCAGACTCAACCCTACTGCAGGGCACAGGGGTGTGCCTGACACTCCCAGGAGTGCTGTGTTTCTGGTCAGGATGTCATTATTTGGGAGTTCCTTAATGAGTGTGCTGTGGAGTGATGGGTTGTGTTTCCCTGGGTCTTTGAGGGTTTGGAGATATGCTGGTGAGTTTAAATTGCCCAGAGCTGGGGAGCAAGGTGTGGTCCCAGGTAAGTAGTAGTTGTGCTGTGGTGACACTGAGCAGATGTGGGGATTCTGTGAGGTGTGGTGCTCAGCTGCCCATATGATGTGCATCCCCATTTTAAAAGCACCCATGCCTGGGAAAGTAACAGGAGCTCTTTGAAGTAAGGTGTGTCATAATCCTCAAGACGGTTGGTTCCAACCTTCCAACAATGTAGGGAGTAGAGCTCAGTGGTAGAGCATTTGACTGCAAATCAAGAGGTCCTAGGTTCAAATCCAGGTGCTCTCTGAGGGGTTGGTTTATTTTTTTCATGGAAATACATTTTCCGATCCATCTCCACTATGTTCAGCAGTTCCACTGAATGGGGGGCTTGTATAACATCTAAAAACCTAGCAAACCTGTCCATCAGCTGAAATAGATCCAATCCTCTAATTGTGATACAGTGTACCCCAAGTAATGCCCTAAACCCCCCATTCACCACTGTTATATGGTTATGATATAGTTTGTACAAAGTATGCTTTGTGAGGTATCATCTGAAAACTCATAATCTACTGAAGATCATTGTCCTGTTAAAATGAGTGCATCAACATTGCCTGTGGAGCGATGAGATTTTACACTATGTTTTTTACTGAAGTATGTTGTAATTCTGACTCCTCAGTGTCAACAAGGCCTGACCACATTACTAGCAACCGAAGTCACCAGTCACCACCTGGGGGACTGTAAACAGAGGTTTTGCATGTCATCTCTGAAGACGTCTCAAACTTCATGTGCCCAGAAAGTATGAACAAGACATTTACAATTCAACTGAAAGACGCTTCGAATCTCCTACACAAGGGACTGTTTTCTCTACACGCCAGTGAGGGGAGGAATCCTGAAAGAGCGGGGGAGGGTGTGACGTTATGAGTGTAATATAGAATGTCATTGACAGGTGACAGGGCCAGAAAGAGTTAATGAACTCACAGACTGACCTGACCGATGGCCCAACTTTAAAGATGGTTTAGAAGGATATGCAAATGAGGATATGCAAATGAGGACATGCAAATGACTAGTGCTTTGAAATGCAGCCCACATTGTTAGCGACAGAAGAGTAGATGTTTGGTCAGGTCGCCCCAAATTAAAACAGGTGACCAGTCATGAATACCACCACCTATTGCTCACTGGAACATGGCTACATGGAGTGGATCATGTACATGTAGCAATGTTCCAGTAAGGTACCGTACATAGGTCAGTTACACTGACCTAATTTTGTAGCATAGACCTGACAAAGAATCACACACACAGCTTGGGAGTGAAACTTCACCTGCTCCTCTGCTTTACAGAATCCAAACACAATCAAAACTTGTCAGGCCCTAGTGGGGGGTTGGCAGCAAATCAGGGCTGGGCAGAGACAGCACTTCAAGTCGTTACAGGCATTGTGGTTAGCTGGTTGACGCACATGTTTGCTAAACAGGAGAGCCTGGGTTTGATTCCCAGTGGTGCCTTTTTGTCTTGCTTTTGGGACACCTGGTATTGGCTCCTGTCAGAAGACAAGATACAGAGCTAGATGGGCCTTTGGGTCCAGCCCACTGTGGCTGCTCCTATGGTTTAAACACTTGTGAACCTGGGTATTGCAGACGCTCAGCCCTTCAGTTCACAAACCATGGGGCTGGTGATGTGACTTTTACTAACCCTGGGCTTATATTGCAATGGAGTCATCCCCTTAGAGTGAATCTCTACTGGGATAAAAGCCCTGCAGCCTGGATGGTCTGAGGATCAGGTTGTGGAGCTAAAAATTGCAGTGTAGACCTTTGGGCTCAGGCCGTAGCCTAGGCTCAGAGATCTTCACCTCTCCTGGGCTCTCAGCGGCTGGGCTTAAGCTCAAGCTTCTACACTAGAATTTTATACCCTGCAGCACAAGCCTGCAGCAGCTGATCCTGCCTTTGAGACAAGAGCCTGGGGTGTGTTAATGGCAGTGTACACATAAGGTTAGCATACGTCTACACTGCAATAAAACACCCATGGCTGGCCCAGGTCAGCTAACTCAGGCTCACAGGGCTGTAATATTGCAATGTAGGCCTCTTGCCTCAGGCTCAATGCCCCGATCTAAGAGCCCACAGGGTTGGGAGGGAGTTTAGCAAGTGAAAATAGTAAACGTTCAGTGGAGTATTACCCTGGACTCACTGGCATTTCTCCCTGGGTCTGTCTGCTTTGGGGCAAGGACAATAACACGTCCTGGTGCACTTGCTGTTTCAAAGGGTGGTTTAGGATTTTCATTTTCAAACCTGGTGCCCAAAGCAGGACTCAGATCTCAGTGGAAATGAAAGAGCCGCCCAGAGATTCTGACTGTCACAATGTGCCATTTGTGCCACCAGCGTCTGAAATGTGGAACCCTTCTGACTCCCTTTCCCCAAGACCATTCCTTTCCTGTCCTGGGCTGAAGGTAAGAGACAGGCCTGTGTGTGGCGACAAACACGGTGAGCCAGACACAGCTCTCTCCTTGTCTCAGTCTAGCAGCTGGGCACCAAGGAGCCATTTCCCCATGTGAAGGGCATTGAGTGCCCCTGTGGGGCTGGGTTGGGGAGCGCTGCTGCTGGCTGGAGGGGTTGATGTTTGCACAGACTCTCAGCTGTCAGGCCAGGGGGTACTTGGGATCTTATCAGACTGGCTCAGTGAAGAGGGTGACAGACCAATACAGACACTCTCCAGAGCATGGAACAGCATCTGCCCCTGCAGTCAGGCAAGGAGCATTTCCCACAGCCTGGAGCCGAGGGGGAGGTGGCAGCTGCTGTTCCAGCTCCTCGGGGACAGGCCTGTCGGCCCCCAGACACTTCTCACTGCCACAGCTAAGGGCATCCGGAATCTGCAGGTGAAAAAACTCACCCAAAACTTTATTTCCTCATCTCCCCCACTCCCAAAAAAACTACCCTATTTCCAAATGAATGTGAGTAATGTGCAATGAAAAGAGGGAAAACCCATCCTTCTCTCTTGTGCTCCTCAGGGCCCCAGTGGCCTAATGGATAAGGCAGTGGCTTTCTAAGCCAAAGATTGTGGGTTCAAGTCCCACCTGGGGTGAAACATCACTTCTCTCCTGGATATTAGGATGAAAGGTTGGCCTTTGTTTCAGGGAAACTAGGGGAGTTTAAACAATTCACTGGTAGGCTTTGGCCAAGTCAATAAAGCTGTTTGTTCCTGGTGGGGTGCAGTTAATTTCCCCCAGCTCAGGGGGCACTGTTAGCTTCCCAACATGAGGAGGGGGGTCATCATCCCTAGTAGGAATGAACCCCCCAGAAGTGCTGCTCTGTCCCTCTGCTGGCTGGTTTCCAGGTCAGCCTCTCTCACCTGCCTTCTAGCCCCCAGGAGCCAGCTGCTAGCAAGTCTCTGTTTCCCCTTTGCCCAGTAAGTGGGGCTGCCCAAGCCTGCAGCCAGGCTCAAAAAGTTGGGTCAGTTAGTGCTGAGCCCCTCCTGTGAGTGCTGGGGACAGGAGCTCTGAGTGCTGGCTGTAAACAGGGGAGGGTCTGAGAGGTTGGACAGGGTTAAAGCTGCTGAGGCATGACAAACCCCCTGGGTGCCTTGTGCCCTGCCTGGACTCTTTGCCAGTCTCCTTTTTCCCCTCTCTGAGGGCAGCTCCCCAGCCCTACTGTCATGGAGTCTCTGGAACTGCTCCCTATGAAACCAGTCAGGGCGTTGGGGGAAAGCTTCAGCCTGTTGCCAGGTATAGGAGCTTCCTCCTTCCTGGGGATGAGATGAGAGCATTTGGCACCTTCTGTGTGCTTCTGGCAGCAAATCCACCTTGGTGGAGTCCTGGGGAAGCCTGTGGGTCCTGCACCCCAACTCCACAGTGAGATGTAACTCTCAGCGAGCCAGTAAAACAGGTTTATTAGACAACAGGTAAATGATCTAAAACAGAGCTTGTGGGTACAAAGAACTGGACCCCTCAGCTAAATCCATTTTCAGGGACCAGGGAGGCCAGACCATGTCTGCCCCTCCCTCTCCTTCCTTAGCCACTCCAGACTAACTCCACCCCACCCTCTTCTGCCTTTGTATCCTTCCTGGGCCAAGAGGTCACCTGATCCCTTTGTTCTCCAACATTTCCAGTGAGCGCCTTGCAGAGGGGGGAAGAGTCCAGGCTATCAATTGCCAGAAGACAGGGCATCAGCCCCTTACTTACTGACACTGGCCCTCTGCTTTGCACCATTCACACACCCTTACCCCTCCACATAGACACTCAAGAAATGCACAGGGGAAACTGAGGCACTCACACACTATCCAGAGGAAACATTATGAACATTCCCACTCCATCACACTCCCCTTCACTCTATTTGCAGACTAACCCCAGGATTAACTGGTTGCTATCGATGGGTCTAGAAAGTATTTGTCCAGTGGAAGATGACATCACTGGGGGATTGTTCCCAAGTCCCCAGTACCAGGCATTCCAACAGCTCCCTTGGTGAAAATAAGACCACCACATAAAGGAAGTTTTTCACCCCAAATGGGACTTGAACCTACAATCCCTGGCTTCGGAAGCCAATGCCTTATCCATTAGGCCACTGGAGCCCTGACAGACAGCTGAAGGGGGGATGGATATTGTCTCTCATAAACGCACATTCCTCACATGCACTTGGAAGCCAAATACCTCCTTTATGCGCTTTACAGAAATGTCTGCATCCCCTGTCACCATGGCAACTGAGCAGGTCACTGACAGAGCTGAGCACCACCTGTGGGTTCACCTGTTGGATGGAAGAGTGTGGGGGCCGCGCCACAAAAGCCTTTCTCCAAGGAGCCACACTGGGGACTCGGGCTTAATCCAGGTGCAAAATCTTCAGCTGGGCACTGCTGCCTCAGGGAGGGACAGGAAGTGCTGACCACACACAGGCTTCTCGCCTTCAGCCCAGGCAGCCAGAGGTGCCAGGAGCTCCATGGGAGGCCATCGCCTCAGTCACCTCTTGTCTCATGGGCTAGGCTCTTGACAGTCTGCTGGTCACTGTCTTGCTTCAAGACCCACAGCAAAAAGAAACAACCTCATACATGGCAGAGGATGACTTCATTTCATTAACTTCTGGGTTCTGGGCCCAGCACTCTTCCACGGAGCCACTCTGCTGGCTTTTTGTTCTTAGCACTCAGCACCCGGCATCCACACCAGCACCTTGAGAGCTCTAGCAGTCAGGCAGATGCACACGGTGCTAGGCAGCAGGCTTGGTAACAGCAGTTTTGTATTCATGTGTCTCTGTAGTGCAAGGGGTTGGCATGTTTGGCTGTTAACCAAAAGGCTGGTGGTTTGAGCCCACCCAGAGATGAGGGGAAGCACATGCTACTTTCTTGCTTTTTGAGATTCCTCAGAGCCTCAAGCTCACTAAGGCTGGTTTGTAGAAACTTTTTGCCTGGCCCCTCAAACTCCACCACCCCTACACACCTTCCTAAGACTCTAAGAGTGAGTTTGTTGGCAGGGGGTGTCTAGGGTGAAGGCCCTGGGCTCAGGCAGGTGATTGAGGTGCAGGAAGCATGCAGGGTGAAGGCTCTGAGAGGGAGTTTTGGTGGGGTGAGGGAGGAAGTCTGGGATGCAGGCTCTGGGACAGAGTTTGGGTGCAGGCTCTGGGCTGAGGGTGCAGGCTGTGGGAGGGAATTTGGGGATGGAAGGGGATGTGGGAAATGGGTGGGGTGCAGGCTCACGAATGTGGGATGTGGTGCTTACGTGGGACTCTTAAGCAGGATCACCTGGCAGGGTCACCAACACAGCTACTCCAGGCACTGCCCCCACAGCTTCCCATTGTCTGCAGGGTTCTTGGGGCAGGAGCAACATGCGTGGACATAGACCCACACTGTGCAAGGGCAGCAGGGAGGGGCCAGCAGCCACTTGGAGTGACCCGGCCCCAGACAGTGCTGGAGCCGGGCCCCCGGCCGGGAATATTCCTGGTGCCCAGGCACCCCGGGCCCATAAAACTCACCACCAATGGCCCAGGGGAGACGTTCGGCCTGTCCAGGGTGAACCCAGCAGCAGAGCCCTGGTGAACCTCAGAGTGTGAACCAAAGAATGTGTCATGCCAGGAAAACCATTCCCTGACAGAGCCTGTCCTCAGGAGAGACACTCACGGAGTCAGACCTAGAGAGAGTCTCCCTGGGGGAACAGGAAGGGCTGATTTCCTGGGAGCAGAGCAGAGTTGGACTGAATATTCCAGCTACGTTTGTGGGAGGTTTCTTTGAATTGCTCAAGAAACCTTTGTGGTTTCCAGTGGAAATCTGACCCCAGAACTAAAAGGTTGAGGAGTTTTGTTCATTTTTACAGCCCCCTGCCCAGTGAAAAGCAGTGGGTTGTGCTGACTTGTTCAGTGTCCCTCCCTTTTCATTTCTGAGACTCAGGTCTACAGCATGTCAGGACTACAGAGCATCTGGCCAGGCTGTCTCTGAGGTTCTGGAAATGGACCCGACCCATCGTGGAATTAGGCCTGGCCAGCTGATGTGACACTGGCTTTGCCGACCCTGTTGCTGGGGAAGAGGGAAACTTTGGCTCTCACCTGGATGTTCCCTCCAGGTGCCCAGTCTGGCTCGAATGTCCCTGGATCAGGGTTCACGGACCCAAGAGGTGGCTTTAAAAACCATGAACATTTTCACAAACACTTCAACTTTCTCCACTTTCCATTTCAATTTTCTATTAATTGATTGTCAGGGAGGTGTGGCCAGGCTGCCCAATCCTGAGTCACGTCTGCAGCCTGGCCTGCCTGGGCTGAGGGACTCAGAGCCACACGAGTCAATGGAAGCTCATAACCCGTCCGCCCACAGTTGTAGTTCTAACATGTCTGCAGCCATGCAGCCCACTCTGGGGCTGGGAGGGAGGGTGGAGGAGCGATGGGGCTGGGCAGGAGCTGTCCATTTGGTGAGGAGGGTTCTGGGCTCCAGTAGGGTTTGCAGAAGGGGCGGGATCTCAGATGGAAGGGGCAGGGCAGGGAGTTAGCCTCTCCCAGCTGGTGATTCACATCCCATCCATGGTGTTGAAATTCAAGAGACTGCCCATTCTGCACTTGTAGCGAGGTTCCCCAATACGTGGCCGTGCAGAGGCTGCAGGAGACAGGCAGGTGACAGCAGGAGAAGGGGTGACACAGGAGCTCTCAGCAGCAGGGGGAAGGACAATGCCGTGGAGCAGTGATGCAGAGTGACCAGTGCAAACTGAGAGCCACGGAGGAAGTGGGGGCAGCAGAAGCTGAAGTATCGCTCAAGGCCTTCCCCTCCCCCACCCTGGGGTCTTTCCTGCCCAAGGAGGGAGGGTTTCAGTTGAAGGAGAGTGGAGAGTCTGTTAAAGGGACATTGGATTGACCTGTCACTCCACAAGGTGGGAATATAAGGTAAATGGCCCTGCCCAGCGTGCTCTGGGGTGGAGGTTTTGCTGTTGATTGTAGATTTGAATGGGGTTGTGGGGTTTTCCCAAACTCCTGCTTGATTCTCTTTCCCTTTTAACAGACGTTCCCATTGGCTCTCTGCCCATGCAGAGCTGGGGCTTAGGGATGTGTCACCTTTTCCCCAGGCAGAGGGTGACACCTGGCTAGTGAGTGGGGTTCAGTTTGGGGGACCCCCTCACTCAGGGCAGGCTCAGTGCAGATCTCTGCCCTTTACTCAGCCCACAGGGATTTTTTGCACTAACATCCCAAGCGTGCAAATCCGTCCCCGCAGAGCAGCACCACCCCGCTCCCTCAGTGCAGGGCAAAGGGATCTTCTGTGGCTGGAACCCACCCAGTTTGTGCAGCTGGAACCCGGGGGCTGACGCCAATGGGAGAAGGTTCAAAGTCAATGCACATGGGAGAAGCATCTTGTGTTTCATTCCTTATGTCCTGCTCCCATCCTGTGGTCATTTCCTTTTCCTCCTTTCTGGTGAAAGCTTTGGTGTTTGGCACAGAAATGTTATTTCCTCAGGAGAGGCCCAGGGGTGAGGGCTGCATCCCTGTGCCAAACAGTGACTAGAAGGGGACAGAAAAAAAAAGCCTATAAGACAAGGCATCCATCTCTGTCAAAAACTCATCTCCCTGCTGCAAGTCTAACCCTCCTGCAGTCTGGGGGCTGGACTCAGCACTATTCAGCCCCTGTGTATGCAGCAGGAACAAACACAAACCTTGGCTTTAAAACAAGCTCTCCGCTTCCTTCTCAGGGAAGAGTTTTCTATGACTCAAGTTGAGCTTCAGTTCCCCTCTTCTAGGGGTGGGTTGGGGGTGGGGTCTCCTCCCAGTGAGATCTCTTTGCACCTTAGCCCCATTTCAGTCACTGGGATGGAAACTGTACTCCCAGATGTCAGGCAGCCTCCAGATGATCCACATTACTTACTAACTCCAGAGTCATGTTTCACCTTCTTTACTGCCCCCAGAGCAGAGAAAAAAGGTGTGGATGGTTCAGTGGTGAGCATAGCTGCCGTCCAAGCAATTCACTTAAGTTTGATTCTCAGCCAACATAATAATGGATTGTGTCTTCTGTTGTTTTCTTGCCACACTATCAATGGAATGAGATGATAAATGTCTCCAAGCCAGTAGCTTGTTCATGATGGAACTGTACAAGGGGCTGGAATAGACAGGGAGCTGCAGCACACTTCTTTGTGTAATGTGAGAAAGAGAGAATGCTGGGAAATCTGCATGTCCCATCCCCTGGCCTTTAGCGTTATGAATCCAGCTGTGTGAGACGTTTATCTGATGTCCACACATGATGGGGAAAGAAAGTTTTGGGTCAGTTTTTTCTCCTGCAGATTCCTTTGTTGTTAAAATTATAATGACACGAACAGAAGGGAGGCAGAAGGGAATTGGGGGCCAGTGGTGCAGGGAGAAAGTTGAGCTGTTAGGGTCTAGTTTAGCTCAGGGTCCAGCTCAACTTGTTCCCCACGCCACAGGCTCCCCAGTCTACTTCCGCCACCAGGTCAACCTGGGATCTAAGGCAGGAATGGAGTGAGGAAACAAACGAAGCTGAGCAAGGCAGGCAAGAGTGAGTCTTGCTTTCATGGGGCTCTTCCGATGACGTCCTTTCTCTGTGCCACAGCTGACAAATCATCCCGGACAGAGAAGTAGCAGGCCAAAGTAATGCTGTGCAGCAGATAAAGAAGCTCAGTTGGGCGAGTGTTAGAATGAAGTTTTCAAGGTCTGTGGTTCAATCCTGGCCTCTCATGCAGGGGTGGTTTGATTTCTGGCAAGGCAGCAGCACCTTTACCTGAGTCAAGTCCCTGATTTTGAGCTCATCAACAGAATAACACAGCATGGTTGCTAAACATACCCCTAAACAATGAGAAACACGAGCTGTATTTCCAACACAACTTCTTGGTTGACCCAATATGGCAGGAAAAGAGTGAGGTAGGTTGGGCCTTGGCGATGGTGCCAGAGGGGGAAGGGCATGGGGACGAAAGCTCCTCTGTGCAGCTGAGCGATGGCAGTCCTGGGAAAGGGACTCCTGTGAAAGTGGCCAAGTGGAGCATGGCAGGGATTTGGGGGCCTTGAAGCAGCTGGAATTGGACAGGGTGAGAGTTCAGGAAATGCACCATAATGACTTTAGGGTAGCTCAATGGGCAGTGGGTGATTGGAGGAAGGGCCCGTCTCTTGTCCTCCAGACCAAGGAAGAATGAGGGGGTTGGAGTCTTGTTCTTCACATTCCCAGTGTGGGTATAGAAGCTGGAGGAGCTCTGATCAGGGAGGGCATTACTAATGGACTTGGTGCTCCGTGGCATTGGTTACTGCTACGTTAGTGTTTGTGGTCCCCAGTTAAGGTGTGAAAGGAAAGATCAATGGAAGGAACTGGTTCCCTTCCTCTGGACCGCACGGTGTTTGGCGATGGTGGGGGATTTTAATTGTGTCAGCCAGACTGAGGACTTCTGGTCCTATTTCCCCGATTGTCAGAGGAAATGTTTTTACAATTAGCATTACCTGGTGCAGGGTCTGTAGGAAGATCAGCTTGTTTCTCTGTAGCGGAAGCAGTGGAGGGGTGCTGTAGCCTCCTATTCCTCTGACCCGAGCTCACACCAGCTGCAGATGGGGTTCACCTTTCTGCGGGGACAGGCCGGGAGTCACATTGACCGGAGTTACGTGACAGAGAGCA